>PITA01006460.1:0-22427 GCA_004023965.1 Spilogale gracilis | reverse complement strand
ATTCCGCAGCCTCTCCAACACTTGTTTTCTGTCTTGTTAATTTTGGCCATTCTGGTGTAAGGTGGTATCTCAGAGTGGTTTTGATTTGAATTTCCCTGATAGCTAGTGACGCTGAACATTTTTTCATGTGCCTGTTAGCCATTTGTATATCTTCTACGGAGAAGTGCCTCTTCATGTCTCTTGATCATTTTTTGATGTGTTCATCTTCTTTTTGGGCGTTGAGTTTGAGTAGTTCTTTATAGGTCTTGGATACCAGCCCTTTGTCTGTAGTGTCATTTGCAAATATCTTCTCCCATTCTGTGGGTTGCCTCTTTGTTTTGTTGACTGTTTCCTTTGCTGTACAGAAGCTTTTTATTTTGATGAAGTCCCAGAAGTTCATTTTGGCTTTTGTCTCCTTTGCCTTTGGAGACGTGTCTTGAAAGAAGTTGCTGTGGCCGATGTCAAAGAGGTTACTGCCTATGTTCTCTTCCAGGATTTTTGCATACAAATATTTCTGTACAATTATAATACTCTATAATTTTATATTTGGGTTTATTAATAAACATTCTATCAGGGATGAAGACTTATAAAATTAAGTATCATTCAAAATCAATATTTATGACTGCATTACAGTCCATTATGCAGATTCACAATTTATTTAACATCCTGTGGCAGACATTTAAGTTACTTCTAATTTAAGCTATTATAACTAATGCCATTATGAATATTTTTACTTATATTTTTCTGTACTCTCAAATGATTTTATCCCTCCCTCTTTCACTTCCTTTAATATTCTAAGTGCAGAACATTTTATTCCTGTTGAGTATCATATCATGAGTTTCTGTTCATTAGTTCACCCACTCACATATTACAGGCACTTTAATTTTTAATTATAGCTAGTTAATATACAATACTATATTAGTTCCAGGTGTATGATACAGTGATTCAACAATTCTACACATTACTCAGTGTTCATCAAAGTAAGTGTACTTGTAATCTATTCACCTATTTCACCCATTTCCCCACCCACCTCCCCTCTGGTAACCATCAGTTTCTTCTCTGTAATTAAGAGTCTCTTTCTTGGTGGTTTGTCTCTCCTTTTCCCCCCCTTTGCTTATTTTGCTTCTTAAATTTCACATATGAATGAAATCATATGGTATTTGTCTTTCTTGGACTTATTTCACTTAGCATTATACTCTCTAGCTCCATCCAAGTCATTGCAAATGGCAAGATGTTGTTCTTTCTCATGGCCAAATAATATTCTCACACACACACACACACACACACACACACACACACACACTCTCTCTCTCTCTCTCTCTCTCTCTCTCCTCCAATCAATGGACACTTGGGCTGCCTCCCTATCTTCCCTATCATAGATAATGCTTCTATAAACATAGGAGTGCATGCATCCCTTTGAATTAGTGTTTTTGTATCCTTTGGGTAAATATCCAGTACTGCAACTGCTGGATCATAGGACAGTTCTATTTTTAACTTTTTGAGGAACCTCCATACGTTTTCCAGAGTGGCTGGACCAGTTTGCATTCCCACCAAAAATGAACAAAGATTCTCCTTTCTCTGCATCCTCACCAACACCTGTTGTTTCTTTGTGTTGTTGACTTTAGCCATTCTGACAGGTGTGAGGTGATACCTTGTTGTAGTTTTAACTTGTACTTCCCTGATAAGTGACGATGAGCATCTCTTCATGTGACTATTGGCCATCTGTATGTTTTGAGAAATGTCTGTTCATGTCTCCTACTCATTTTTAATTGGATTATTATTTAATTGGATTATTTTTGGGTGTGGAGTTATGTAAGTTCTTTATATATTTTGGATACCCTTTACTTGTTATGTTATTTGCAAATACCTTTCCTCATTATGTAGTTTGCCTTTTAGTTCTGTTAATTATTTCCTTCGCTGTGCAAAAGCTTTTTACTTTGATATAGTCCAAAAAGTTTATTTTTGCTTTTGTTTCCCTTGATTCAGAAGACCTATCTAGAAAAAAGTTGCTACTGCTGATGTCAGAGTAGTTACTGATTAAGGACACTTTGAAATTTCATTCTTTTTTCCCTGGAAGATTAAATATCCCTGCCAGTTTTTATTGGGTCTTCTCTGAAATAATAGAAATTCTCAATACGCCAGAACAATTTAATAAAAATAATACATGTTGCCCATTACTGTATAAGGCTTGTGATAGATACTTCATACATATTAGTCCTAAATTTGCAAAAACTTTGCAAAAGGGAGAATATGGAAACGCACTGCCCAGATTCATCAATTTTTCAGGAATTGCTTTAGCTGCAGAGAGCTACATCACTTACGGTCAAGTACTTCTAGGAATGGCCTACATCCAGTTATAGATCAAAAGTAAAACATAGAAGTTTAGGGATTTTGGTCCCTCCCAGGTTAACTCTCACAGGCCATTCCAGCTCCAAAGCTACAGGTAGGGTCAGCTGAGACTTATCAGGCCTGCAACACAACTCTGTTCTCTATGCCCAGTTCTGTTTCTTCCCTGTTCCCTTCTGTAAGGGAACACTAAACTACCTTATCTTTTTGAAAAATGAAGTGGCTTGTTCATCTTTAATATCCTAGGAACTTCTATGCTGCAACATTCATAATAGATTACCCATGCCAGTTCTGCAGTCATACTTTCACAAAATTTTTTAGTACCATGGATATAATTATCTTGATTTGGAAACCTAACTAGTTCAGGCAGCTTAGTGACTCTCTTGCCTTAACAATTTCTTCACCTGGTCTTACTTTAGTCTTTCCACTTTGAAGACAATTCTCAATAGAGATCATGAAAACAAAATAGAAGTGGTACGACTGTTTTACTGTTTTTGTTTAATTAACAATGTATTATTTGTTTCAGGGGTGCAGATCTGTGAATCATCAGTCTTACACAATTCACAGTGCTCAACATAGCACATAATCTCCCCAATATCCATCACCCAGCCACCCTAACCCTCCCCACCCCACTCCCACCCCCAAGAGCTCAGTTTATTTCCTGAGATTAAGCGTCTCCTATGGTTTGTCCCATCTTATTTCATTTTTCCCTCCCTTCCCCCCATAAACCCCTGCCTTGCCTCTCAAATTCCTCATATATGAAATTTATCTTTCTCTGATTGACTTATTTCTCTCAGCATAACACCCTCTAGTTCCATCCAGTGTTGCAAATGGCACAATTTCATGGGGTCTTTTTTATGGCTACCTAGTATTCCATTGTGTCTGTGTGTCTGTGCACACACACACACCCCCCACATCTTCTTTATCCATTCATCTGTTGATGGACATCTAGATTCCTTCCATAGTTTGGTTATTGTGGACACTGCTGCTATAAACATTTGGGTGCATGTGCTCCTTCGGATCTCTACATTTGTATCTTTAGGGTAAATACCCAGTAGTGTGATTGCTGGGTCATAGAGTGATACAGCTGTTTTATACCATGATCCTCGATTAGTGATTACACAATCCACAATGGGAACATCCCTTCTTTGAGTGCATGGTATTTAAAATATCCTTCTTAGCATTTTCACCAAGCCTCTGCTTTTTCTTAGTGTTCTTGGCAAAGATCACAGGTTCAGTCAACTTCTTGTTAAAATACATGCTTGGTTACTGACTTTTCTTTATTTAAAAATGAATCCTGAATAATTATTCAGTTTATTAACTCTTCCACCTATCCCTTCAACTTTCTTCCTAATCGGTATAATGACTGACTGTATTGCCTCACTTTTGACTTTACAACTTCCCCACCTTCTTGAAGTATCAAGTTTTTAATATCTGTGGTTTCAAAAAGTTCAGAAAAGTAAATGCAGTTTTCCTAAACAGAGTATATACATCCTTACAACAAACACTCTCTTCCTTGGCCCTTAGGTCATACTCTCGAATTTTATCATTTCAGCTTCACCAACAGTTTGGTTTTCATTTTATTGAGATTTACTTATTTATTAGAGAGAGAAAAAGAGTGCACATGTGGAGGGGAGGGAGGGGAGGCAGGGGAAGAGGGAGAGAGTGTCCTAAGTAGGCTTCGAGCCATATGTGGAGCCTGACGCAGGGCTCCATCTCATAACCCTGGCATCATGAGCTGACCTGAAGCCAAGAGCCGAATGCTTGACCAAATGAGCTACCCAGGTGCCACTTCACCAATAGTTAAGGAACCAAAGAGACAGTTGAGAACAAGGAACCAAAGAACCTTCTTTACACTGAGAATTAAGCAAGAGCAAGCAAGATATACTTCTTGCAGGGTAAGAACTTTCAGTTATTCTGCCTTAAGAAAATTTCCAGCACTAGGGCAGGTAGCTGTAGTCTCTTACACCTTGTCTTATTTTTCTGTTTAATTTTTTAAATTTAATTTTATTTTTTCAGTGTTCCAAGATTCATTGCTTATGCCCCAATCCCAGTGTTCCATGCAATTCGTGCCCTCAGTACCCATCACCAGGCTCTCCCATTCCCCCACCCTCTCCCCTCCAAGACCCTCAGTTTGTTTCTGAGTCGAAAGTGTCTCATTTTTCGTTTCCCTCCCCGAATTACCCTATTTCCCATTTCCGTTCCTTCTCAAACTGCCCTCTATATTACCCCTTATATATCACAAGTGAAACCATGTGATACTTGGTTTTTATACTAGATTTATATAATACATTATAGTATAGTAAGAAATAATTATTCATATTCTGTTCATACTACCTTACCAATACTATTTCTTAATTTCCCCTTCTACACATAACCAAACACACTCCACTGTTTCAACCATCTCACAGATTTACCTACAGGTGACATTCTGACATACTGAGATGTCTTCTTAATCCCTCTATTAGATGTTAGTTCTGGATAAAACATACCAGTTTATAGTTACTTTCCATTCACTAATCCAAACGATCAACCTCGGTTAATACGTAAAATCTTATAATTTCATTTTATTATTCCTATTTCATATCGAGTACACAGATGCTATAAGTATTAATCCTCATGGCATTTTTTTTATTTTAGTCTAAGAATTCTTTATAATACCTTTGTGAAAGTCTTGTTTTATAGAAAGTCAAATGGGCATAGTGAGATCATATATAAAAAGATGGCTAGAATAAAAAAAAAACCCACCCTTCTTACATGATTTGAATAAGTTTTTTAGGTTTAATGTTTCAAATACAGGAAGAACATGTACAAAACAGCCTTCAAACAGAACAATGAGATAATTCAATTTCTTACTAGCTTATGATGTAGAAGTAATTTTATGGGCTGTGATGTCATTAAATCAATGGTAGAGACAGGATAGTGAATGTCAACTATGAGCAAGCAAAATAGTATATAAGACTTGAGTAATAATCCCTCCCTGAATTCATTTACAAGCCAAAAGGAATGAAAGGTACATAGTCAAGAAAAGAGTATAACCACACAAAAGTCAACTATGACTCTTTCTGGATCATATTCCAGCACACTCAAGCCTAAACCAAACAAGTTTTTTATTGTATATTTATGATAAAATACTATAAAATGTGTTCTTCGGTTCCTTTAAGTAATCATGGGAATGCCAGAAAAGAACTTGCTAAAAAAGGTAAGCTTAGACACTGGGATAAACTGGGAAGAAAAGCAGATATGCACTATCCTACCCAGATTTGTACAACTCTTTGAACCACTGAAAGCACTTTTACATTCTTGATTTTAACCCCAGGAAAAAACCTCTCAAATTAGGGGAAAGTTATTACTATCTATACTGCCCCACAAAGGAATTCCTTGTGGCACAAAGGAATAATTTTAAATTGTTCCAGATTAAGTTTATGGGACAGTTAACAATATAAATGAGAAATCACAATCTGTGATTTAAAAAAAAAAAAAATCACACAGACAAATTCTAAATGCAACCACCATCGAAGACACAGGGAATCAGTATCTGAGAAACCAGTGAGAAGGAATTATCACATTAGGTCATTTTGGAATGATACTGTAACTTCTGGATGCCCTCTTCTCAAGCTCAAAATTACTGTAATAACATGGGAGGAAAAGCAAAGACTTGACCTTACCTGGTAAATCTGAGACTGGAAGCAGGTTAGATAGCAGAGACAATACAGCAAGCACTGAGCACCATGGCAACCTAGTTCTAAGTCCTTTTGGAAGAGACTGCTTCTCCACAGTGTAATGGTCACCTGTTCTAACACTGTCTCATCTTTCCCTTTCTCACTGATATGAAACAAAGCATGATCAGATCAGAACTATTAACTTCAGGAACAGCAAGTAAAGTCTAGTAACTGGGTCTTGTTTCAACTCCATTTTTCCCCCACTTTCAATTTCTTCAAATTGTGCATCTGGATCCAAGCCCACTTCTACTAAGAGCCAAGTCTACAGGACAAATATGGCAAAAGCAAATTTAAATTTCTGAGTCTAAAATACTCATCTATAGTAAGTCTTTCCATACACACACAACAAAAAAAAATACATATATGTATTTTATAAAATACTCTGCACTGAAGATAATAATAGTTACTGAGATAAAGGACAAAGCAAAAGCTGACTTCTAACATTTTATGAATTGAAACTTCTATGCATCTAACTACCCAAAAAACATTCATAATGATGACCAAAAGGTTCTGCCAAATCTTGAAGTACCTTCTGAAGCCCCAAAGAATAAACTACAATGAATATGATGGAAGGATTATTTTATTGTATTCTAGTTCTCTGAAAATTGGTGATCTGTGTCCACTCTTTACTAAGTAATATCCTATTCCTTTCATCAAAATGGATAAGAAATTTTTATTACAGTATTTTGTTAAAATCAGTAACTATTATAGTTTCTATTTATGGTTACTCTGTAAGTAACTTTCCATGAAGGGAAGAACTGTCATCAATGAAGATTAGGAATTCTCAGATACTCTGGTTTTAGAAAAATGAGACTTTGAGAATGAGACTTGAAGTACTCTTCCTACAGCTATCTTTTGACTTTGTCAGTTTTGTTAACTACATAAAGAAATTATCTTAGATGGTAGCATACAAATAAATACAAATGAGAAAATAATCCCAGAATGGGTAAGTGACTCATTAAAGATTATATAGCTACATAAGTAGAAGAACCACCTGGCTTCACAATTCTTTTCTTTGCACTATATTATCTCCCCAATCTGAAGAACAGAATAGAATGAGGCATAGTAGTATACTTTGTGTTAAATTTCAAATAGTTTGGCACTGGATGGTTAGCTCATACAACATCAACAAGTATTTGATACTGCCCACAAAAGAATATAATAAGGTATTATACTCAAAGTATTCATCTGTTACTGGATCCATGTTATACTCAGGCAAAAAGAGTTGATGTATGGAAGAAAACCAAATTATGCACTTAAATATTTCCTGTGTTCACCTCTTAACTAATTCACAGCATTTGTAATAATTCAAGCTTCAATTTTCAAATACTATATTGTTTAAAGTTTCTTAGATAATAGTTATAATTGTTAGTTCAAAATCTTAATTACCTCTAGTAAATTATTAAGGCATTTTAAATTTTCCTCTCAAACTGTAATGGGAATGATAAAAATTATTTTCTTTTGGGAAGAAACAATGGCAAATAAAAAAAAACCTTACGTTTTATCTCAATATTACCAGTACTTTTTTCAATTATGGTGTTTCAAGGAAATGTGTATATGAATATAGATAACAAGCATCAAATTTAAAGCAATTTTTCCAAATGAGGTAAACTTTTAAGAAGTATAAGTAATACCAGACGCTCAATAAGAAACCTAAAAATTCAGTTTAGCACCATGGTTTAAAGTACTGACTATGAAGCCATACTACTTTCTATATGTTGCTCTCCTCACGTATAAAATGAGAACATAGCCATACCCCAGTTCTGAGGGTTGCTTTAAAAATTCAATAAGAAGACCCATGAAAGGCCTAAAAATATATAAAAGTAACATTTATTGTTATTCTGAAATTCATTTAAAAAATTGAATAAAAAAAGTTCAACCGACTAGAAGAATTCAGTATATTCTAACCTCAAATGCTGCAGGCCTATCAACTAACTAATATTAGCCAAAATGAGAATACCTCTATTAAAAATTCACAGAATAAAATAAATAAAAAATCATAGAAAAGACAAGAAAACAGATACAAATAAATGAGAAAAATAGGTCAAGTATCTTTCAAATTCACTTAACATGACATGCTAGTAATGTTTATATCAATAAAAACATGTAATTTGCTTTGCTGAAACCTGGTATTAAAAAGGGAGTAAAATTGGAAAATCATATATGCTTATCTGATACGTAGATGATTACATTTCTAATGTATCAAACCCAAATTTTTACCAGGGGATTTGACCTCTATCAGATTTTATACATTTCAGTCTTCTATTGGAGATTCCTTTGTAGTTTCCACTCTAAAATGGTATCCTTTCTGAGACAAAAAAAACATGCTTCTCTCTTTTCCTCAAGATGATAACTAAATATGCCTGTAATCAACCAGCCACTCAGCTAGTAGCACTCAAAAGGAGACAGATTTCTGAGTGTGTTGTGGCTCTACACCCTGAGGTAGGAAATTCAGTTTCCTAAGTCCAATGCACATAAGATAACAAAGGCTTCTACAAGATCATTTATGTTATCTTAATAAGTAGATTATTCATAACATTCTCACCTTTGACTTACTTTAATCAACTACATCAACAGCCCCAAAAAAGCACAAATCATGTTTTCTGTGTTTGATAATGGTTGATTTTCAATGTCTTATCTCAGTCAATTCTTTAACTCTCCAGCTCCACAAGCTGTGTCTCTCTTCCATCTTCCCTCATCTATGTAAATCTCTATCTAATATATATCTTATTTTATTCTGATTTGCTGATATGATTACCTTTTCCTACTAGACTAGAGCTCTGAGTGGGATCAAGAACTCTGTCTTGTCTATATTTATCTCTATGTTGACCTGCATTCACCTCTCATAAAGCAAATGCTCAGTACACATTCAGTGAATAAATGATTAAATATATGAAATGTTAATTGAAAAGGATGAAAAAGGTTAAAAAAATTAATGATTCTGAAAAAGCCAACCACCAAAACAAAAATCACAGAAAGAAACTCAGATCACTCATTTCAAATCTTAAAAGGCACTATGCTTTTTTTTTTAACATCAGGACTAGTATTTTACTTCATGAAAATATATTTGGAAATAAGATTAACACCATATTCAAGTATATACATCTCAAAATCCTTGTAATTTGGCAATAAAGCATAAAGTATAAACATTCTTATTTCCAATATAGCCTAAGAAATACAACATTACCAACCGTTTTAATTTTTACATTTCTTGCTTTCTAGCTAGCTTACTGTGTAAGTAAGTATACACTATTATGCTTTGTTTCCTTAACTCACTTTTCTGTTTTGAAGAATATTGCACAACCGTCCACATGCTTTTTCTCCTGCTCAGACATGATTTTGGCACGTGACTTTGGAGAAAAAAATCCATCATATCCACGCTCCTTCAATGCTGGCAGAAAGAGAGTGAAGTATTGCTCTGTTTCCACTTCCTGAGGTGAAAGAAAAGTTGTCATCGACATGACAAGAAATAAAAACCTTTAGCAGTGGAAGTAAGATGTGATTAAGTTAAAATAATTCACGTAACAAATATCTATCCTTCCTCACCACTAGCAGCAGTCACTTGACAATGGCAGCTTTTAAACCTGAAAGAACCTGAATGGTTGCATGAGTTTCTCTTGCTTACTAGTTGGTCCCAAGTCTCTTTAGTTCCAATTCAGAATCCATTCTATACTGTACAGTAATTCCTTAAAACTGGTAAAGTTGGACATATTACAGATTAATCAGTACGAAATAGCAAGTTTTATTTAGAGGGGTAATTTTTAAAATTATTTCTCTTTCTCAAATGTCATGGAAAGGAATGATACCTAAAAGTGAGAAGCCTAAGATCTATCAAAAAAAGTGCTACTTTAAGGAATTTTTAGGCACCTGAACACCAATCATCCAAAGGTCTCTGTTAATCCAGTATTTTTAAGTCAGACTATTTTTTCCTTTGATCCATAAAATATTTTTAATGTATCTTTCCAAACGAAATAATCAAATGTGAAGATAAAGATTTATGTATAAATGATGCTCATAACATGATTTATAATGGTAAAACTAATAAATAGCCTAATGTTCAACAGTAGAGAAAATGCTGAATCAATAAATATACATTCATATAATGAATTGGCTTTGAAGAATTTTAGTAATATGGAAAGTGCACTAAGTGCAACAGTGTGATCTCAACTTTATTTTGAAAATATATCTGTAAATAAACTTTAATTAAAAAGTGTACAACAAATACTTCATAAATTTAACACAAAAACTATTTTTGGATTATGATAATAACAGGTGTTTTCCTCCATTATTTTTTCAAAATATTCAATTTCCCTAGAATGAACATTTTATACTATGATATTACCTTTACAATAAAAAATACCTTTTCAACTATGTTTTTATCCTTCGAACTATAATTAGAAGAATGTGAGGCTATCATTACTACAAATACTAAATAAAGAAGACAACTAACTTTGTTTACCTCCTTCTCCCCTGAAATTCTATGTCAGTTTTCCATGTTTAGAAAAAAATTTAATTTTTGAAGATTTTTATTATTTCCCAGGAAGTCATATGAAACACAGACAACATAAATTATCAAGCTACTCTAGTACAAAAAAATATTTAAAAAGTAATATCTTTCTTCTCAGACTACACTAAGGAGCAGCTATGAAATTATAACACTTAAAATTTTTAAATGCCTCCATTAACATGTAATATGCTTTGAAAGTTGCTAAGAAAAAAGTTATTAAATACTACCTAGAAATCTTGGCTATTTATTAGTTGAGTGTTAAAGGACTAAAATATATATTTCAATGGAAAGGTTTCTTCAGTTGAATTCATTATAATAAAGTGCTATAAAATGGAAAAGTCAAAATTTCAAGACAGTTTTTAAAATAATAGCAAAAATGCATGATTTACAGCACAATATTTTTAAGTGTTTGCAATGTTTATCAATAAGGAGAAGTGGACAAATAATATTTTTAAAAGATTCCATAAGTTAAATTCATATTCTTAAAAGTCACAACCTTCTGCAGTTCTCTTTCAACAATACCAGTGATCTGTTCAGAAGATGAACTGTTAACATGAATAATGGATGAGATTATTTTCACTAGACAGTCAATGAGAATAGGTGGATGGCTGTACTTAGCAAAACAGTTCAACCATGGAAATGTCTTATCTGCTTACTAAAATTGCCTTTTTCAGACAAGAGAAAACAATTCCTTTTGAGTTCTGTTTTGAACACAGACTCTCTCCCGGAAGTAAGATCTATTAAAGTTCACCTTTAAGTTTCAGACAATTTCTTTCTTCAAATTGTTTATAAAGATTTTACTTTTAAGTAATCTCTACACCCAATGTGGAACTCAAACTCACAACCCCGAAATCAAGAGCTGCTTGCTCCATCAACTGAGCCAGCCAAGTGCCCTCAGACAATTAATTTCTATATTGTTACCTGAAGACTAATGATATCTGCATCACAGTTAACAATTTCTTCCATAATTCCCTTTTTCCTGTATTCCCAGTTTAATGCCCAGGATGGGCAATAGCCATATAGCTGCCGGGTGGCGTATTTATCACATAACACATTGTAACACATAACCGTGAATGATGCTAAGAAGTGGGAGGGGAAAAAAAACAAAAGACAAAAAGGGAGAAAATTAGGTAAGAATTCAAAAAGAAGTATCATATGTATACCTGTACAAGCACAGATGGCACACAAACCGATCCCCAATATCATCATTGTGAAATGCCTTCGGCAAAATTCTGTTAAACTATATCTACTAAGACTTCATTGACGTCCACCACACATCAAAGTTCTTTCACTAGAATTAGACTTACAGTTCACATTTTAGATTTTTAGAAAATTTATTTTAAAAAATTCAAATTCTAAGTCAGAATGCTAATTTCTTGCACATAATTTTTTGTGCAATGCTCTATATAAGTGAAACAAAAATGAATATTTGTTTTGTTCATTAAAATATTCTAACTTCATTAAATTTTACTAACAAAATATCCATTCTCTATTACTCTGAGTCAGAAGGACACAGACTAACAAAGTTTAGTCATAAGAGAATTCTTTTTGCCAAATCATATATTCATTTTTGAAACTGAATTCTCATTTTAAAATGCCCTTGAACTATAAAGGGATTGTGAACAAACTAACAGGAGAACAAAGTTTATAGTCTTGCAAACCAAAAATGTGCTCTGAAGACCCAGAGCATCAGTTATCACCCAGGAACTCAAAAATGCAGACTCTCTGGTACCACAAAGACCTAAGTCAGAACCTGAAAGCTGACAAAATCCCCAGGTGATTCACATGGACATTAGTTTTAAAAGCCCTGATTTTTATCAGTAATTTTCTATCAAGGTTACCCATTAGAATCACTCCATACAGTGTTTTTTAAAAGTGCTCATACCCAGGTCCCTGCTCAAGAATAAATAAGTTACTGTATTTAGGGTCTAGATCTTCATATTTTTAAGAAGCATCCAAATGATTACAATGGGCAGCGATGGTTGTGAATTATAAACTTAAATAAAAGGTGAGGAATCCAAATAATGAAATAATAATACTTGATTGAAGTTAGTTAGGTTCAGATAATGGGGGAAAGTATTAAGAGAAACACAGTTCAATGGTTCCCTGAGGATCAAACTGGAGGTTATTTTGTATACTGTTAGCTTTTTCACTATCTGGTACTTATTCTTACAAAATAAATCATAAGTTATTATACACATCTCCCTACACACCAGAAGTAAAAGCCACTTTATTTAGCACTCAGATTCTACTTAGGAAAGTATAACACATCCCGAGGAAGATCCATACTCATTTTCAATAAAGAAAACCCAAGAACACATTACTTTGAGAATTCAACAACTGATGACATCATGTTTCTGTTGTTCTTCTCCAAAATGAAAATATATGTATGCAGTATTAGGAAAGCTCTTCTTCAAGATTATGTTCACTAGTGCTCAAGAAAAGATTACTTTGAAAAACCAGAAAATGGTGTTTTTAAAATCAGAAAGGGAACAATTAATTATGCATTAGGAAAGGCTAAGCAAAATAAATCCACCTAAGTTAAGACTCTGCAGACTATCAATACCCATTCTCTTAACACAAGTGTTGTAGCGACGGAGCATTCACACAGTACCTCCTAGAACAGGCTCATCTTGTGATTCTAAGAGTATAGTAGTTTTAAAAATTACTGCCTCTGGAAGACAGTACTAAATGTACTGTATATGCTGTTATTTCTCAGTGTTATTAAAACACAAAAGAATCACAAAGATGTTATATTTCCTCCATTTCCCACTTTCAAAGCAAAGAATTTTTTCTGAATCTTCTTACTTTAAAAAAGCACACAAACAGAAGGGCTTTAAAAGTATAAAATAAGCTCTGTGATTTACCCTTTAAAAATTACTAATGTGTCAGTATTCAGTGACTGATGCAACCTAGGTATTAAAAAATAAAATTTTCATTTGTTAATTTTAAAATAAAATTAGATATAATGAAAACCTACTTCTGTGATTAAAAAGAAGGCATCTGGAGAAATACTAATTCATAACTTAGAGAAGAATTCCCAATCCTAAAATGTCTAATAAGCAGTAAGAAGCACTATAAATGATATCAAGTCATTGTCTCCACAAAGAAATAAAGGTTTATATTTTCTACATTACTGCAGTTCTAGAAATGCCAAACTATATCACGAAATTGCTCACTCATGCTCTACCATTTCTAAAGCACTGGCCTGGTATCATATTTTGTTTCCAATATAACAAATACAGACTCAGTCTAAATGATTCTTTCAAAAGTGTTACCACTCTACCCACTGAAGAAAGACAAAGTACCCACATAGTTTAAAATTTTCAGAAAAAAATTCATTATTTTTCATTTTTTCTTTTTAAGTCACTCACTACACTGTGTGAAGAGGCCACCTGGAAGGCTTTACTTTCTTATTTGGAAGGCTTTATTTACAAGGAGTAACTGTAAAACCAAGAACTACATCATTGTGAAAGATAAAGAAGATTCCTACACATGGCCTTGATGTGGGTTTTATACTTTCAAATATACCCATCAGTACTTTTCGAAGCTCATCTACCTTGTGGACATAAAATGAAGGCTTGTTATACTTGTATCACAAAACTCAAATAGCATTTCAACAACTTCTGAAAAACATCAAAAAAAAATAAGAAAAACTATTTACCTGATGGCAGAATTTGGTCTCGTTCTTTTAATGTAATCCATGGCCTCGGAGGAAGCTGCTCTGGATGAACTGGGGGTGGGGAGGATAAATCTTTTTTAAACATAAGTTAATTTCATGTACTTCTAATATCAGCACCATTTACTTTATAATGTAAAATCAACTTCTGTTTTCTCTTCAGCTACCCAAAAATGACTTAACAATCTAATCCTGCAATATAAAGAAGACTTAGAAGCCAAAGGAAGTTTAAGCAGACCTAAGCAGAAAACACATAATGAACATATAAAAAGAACATTAGGAAACTCATTATTCCCAGTCCCACTTACACAGTATTTATGAGAAGTACCTATTTAAAACCTTAAAATTGCGGCACTTGGGTAGCTCAGTCGGTTAAGCATCCGACTCTTGATTTGAGCTCAGGTCCTATCTCAGGGTCTTGGGATGAGCCCAGCCATGGCTCTACTCTCAGCAAGGAGTCTGTTTGGTGTTCTTTCCCCCTCTCCCTCCAGAACTCCCCTGCTCACACACACTAAAATAAAAATCTTAAAGAAAAAGTAAACCTACAATCTTAAGTAAGCACTTATGTCTTAGTTATAAACGTGTAAGTTTCCTGCTGAGAAATCAAAGCTACATGAGGTTCCAAAATACTAATAAACTGAAATACTCAAATATCTTTAAAATAAAAAATGGGAGGAACAAGATGGAGGAGTGGGAGACCCAAATTTCATCTGGTCCCAGGAATTCAACTAGATAGTTATCAAACCATTCTGAATGCCTACAAACTCAACAGGAGATCAAAGAGCAGAATAGCAGCAATTCTAAGAAAGGAAAAGCGACCACTTTCTGGAAGGTAAGACATGCAGAGAAGTGATGTGAGATAATATATGGGAAGACAGACCATGAGGGGAGGGAGTCTCCATCAGCCAGCTCACGACAAGTGACAGAGCAGCAGAGCACAAAAACAGAACTTTTAGAAGCCTGCTCTCTGCTGAGGGACGTGGCTCCAGTGGCTAAGCGAGGGGTGGAATCCTTGCTGGGACAGTATGGTCTCAGGACCCTCGGGGGTCACAGGAAGACAGGGGTGCTTAAGTGTGGCATAAGCTGGTGAAGCCAGCTGCAAAGACAGACCCAAGGAGTGGGCTCTCAGCTCAGGGTTGCCATAAACCATGGTCCACGGTAGAGTCAGGCCACTACTCTTCGAGCAGGAACCCCACAAGTGGCAGATCTGGGGAGACCCCTTCCCCTCCCAGGATGAGCAGCATGGGAAGTCACTGCAGGAAATCGCCCGAGTATAGAGACTACAATCGGGATTGTGTGCCAGAAACAGAAATGCTCAGATATAGACCAAGTGAGCAGAGTGTGGCAGGAGACCAGGAAGACAGTAGTGATTGACTGCTTTTCTCTGAGGGATCACTGAGGACTGGGGCCCCGAGATCTCAGCTGCTCTGGGGTTGGAGATCAGGAAGCCATCATTTTCATTCTTGTCCTCCAAAGCTGTATGAATAGCTTTCAGGGAACAAAAGCTACCAAGAGCAAACTCGAGCAGATAATTGAGCCTGGTCCCTGGCAAGGGCAGTTTTGCCACTCTGTATGTTAATTATACTTCAATAGGGGCACCTGGGTGGCTCAGTTGTTTAAATGACTGCCTTCGGCTTAGGTCAGGATTCCAGAGTCCTGAGATGGAGCCCTGCCTCACGCTCTCTGCTCAGTGGAGAGCCCACTTCTCTCCCTCTCTCTCTGCTTGCTCGGCAAAGATATTTGAGACTCACTGCAACAGGCCCCTCCTCCAAGTTTACCAATCAATGAGAACTATAAAACTCCAACAGTAGGGGAATACAGCACCTAGAATTCATGGCTTTTTCCCCATGATTCTCTGTCTTTCAAAGTTAATCTATTTAATTTTTTTTACTATTTTAATTTTTCTTTCCTATTTTAACCAACATCTTATCAATTCCTTTATTAAAATCTTTTTTTAATTTTCATCTTTATAGTCATATTCTATCACTTCACTGTATTTAACCTGTTTTTTGGATATACAGAAGTTTTTCTTTAAAATTTTGGGATATATTTTCCACTAAGAGACCAAAATACACACAAAACCTAGTGTGTGACTCTGCTTACCAGCCTGATCATATTCTTTTTTTTTTTTTTCTCTTTCCTTTCCCATGGGTTTCAGATTTGTTTAGTGTATATTTTTCTTTCTGATTTGATTAGTGTATATTTTTCTGGGACATTGTTACCGGTTTAGTATTTTGTTCTCTCATTCATCTATTCTTCTTTAGACAAAATGACAAAACTTTGGAAAAACTCACTTCAAAAAAAAAAAAAAAAGAACAAGAGGCATACCAACTACGAGGGATCTAATGAATACTGACATTAGTAAGATATTAGAAAAGAGTTCAGAATGACAACTATAAAGATACTAGCAGGGCTTGAAAAAGGCATAGAAGATAATCCAGAATCCCTTTCTGGGGGAATAAAACAACTAAAATCTAACCAAGTCAAAATCAAAAAGGCTATTAATGAGGTACAATAAAAAATGGAGGCTCTAAGTCTAGGATAAAAGAAGTAGAAGAAAAAATTAGTGATACAGAAAACCAAATCACAGAGAATAAAGAAGCTGAGAAAAGGAGAGGTAAAGAACTACTGACCATAAAGGAAGAATCTGAGAGATAGAAGTGATTCCACAAGAAGAAACAATAATAGAATAATTGGGATCCCAGAAGAAGAAAAAGAGAGATGGACAGAAGGTAGGTTGGAGCAAATTAGAGCAGAGAATTTCCCTAAATTGGTGAAGGGAACAAGCATCAAAATCGAGCAGGCACAGAGAACCCCTCTCAAAATCAATACAAATAGGTCAACATCCTGTCATCTAATAGTAAAACTTAGAAGTCTCAGAGACAAAGAAAAATCCTGAGAGCAGGTCCGGACAAGAAATCTGTAACCTACAACGGTAGAAATATTGGACTGGCAGCAGACCTATCCTCAGGGACCTGGCAGGCCAGAAAGTACTGGCACATTATATTCAGAGCACTAAATGAGAAAACTATGCAGCCAAGAATATTATATCCAGCTAGACTGTCACTGAAAATAGAGGGAGAGATAAAAAGCTTCCACGACAAACATAAACTGAAAGAAACTGCAAACACCAAACCAGCCCTACAAGAAATACTGAAAGGGGTCCTCTAAGCAAAGAGAGAGCCTAAAATAACATAGACCAGAAAGAAGCAAAGACAATATACAGTAACAGTCACCTTACAGGGAATACAATGGCACTTAATTCATATCTTTCAATAGTTACCCTGAATGTAAATGGGCTAAATGCCCCAATCAAAAGGTCAGGGTATCAGAATAGATAGAAAGAAACAAGACCCATCGATATGCTGTCGGCAAGAAACTCATTTTAGACCCAAAGACCTCCAGATTCAAAGTAAGGGGGTGGAAAACAATTTACCATGCTAACGGACATCAAAAGAAAGCTGGGGTGGCAATCCTTCTATCAAACAAGTTAGATTTTAAGCCAAGGACTATAATAAGAGATGAGGGAGGACATTATATCATACTTAAAGGGTCTGTCCAACAAGAAGATCTATAATTTTAAGTATCTATGCCCCTAATATGGGAGCAGACAATTATATAAACCAATTAATAACAAAATCAAAGAAACACATTGACAATAATACAATAATAGTAGGGGACTTTAACATCCCCCTCACTGAAATGGACACATCATCTAAGCAAAAGATCAACAAGGAAATAAAGGCTTTAAATGACACACTGGACAGTTGGACTTCATAGATATATTCAGAGCATTCCATCCTAAAGCAACAAAAACACATTCTTTTTGAGTACACATGGAACTTTCTCCAGAAGAGATCACATCCTGGGTCACAAATCAGGTTTCAACCGGTACCAAAAGACTGGAATCATTCCTTGAAATTTTCAGACCACAATGCTTTGAAACTAGAACTGAATCATAACAGGAAAGTTGGAAAGAACCCAAATACATAGAGGTTAAAGAGCATTCTACTAAATAATGAATGGGTCAACTAGGAAATTAAGGAAGAATTTTAAAAAGTTTGTGGGAACAAAAGAAAATGAAAACACAACTGTTCAAAATCTTTGGGATAAAACAAAGATGGTCCTAGGAGGAAAGTATATAGCACTGCAAGCCTTTCTCAAGAAACAAGAAAGGTCTCAAACACAACCTACCCCTACACCTCAAGGAGCTTGAGAAAGAACAGCAAATAAAGCCTAAACACAGAAGGAGAAGAAAAATAATAAAGATCAGAGCAGTAATCAATGAAATAGACACCCAAAGAACTGTAGAACAGATCAATGAAACTAGGAGCTGGTTCTTTGAAAGAATTATAAAATTGATAAACCCTTGGCCAGAATTATCAAAAATAAAAGAGAAAGAACCCAAGTTAATAAAATCCTGAATGAAAGAGGAAAGATCACAACCAACACCTTCTAAAGAAATACAAAAATTTTAAGAACATATTATAATCAACTATATGCTGGCAAATTTGACCATCTGGAAGAAATGGATGCATTCCTAGAGACATATAAACTACCAAAACTGAACCAGGAAGAAACAGAGAACCATAAACAGACCCATAATCAGTAAGAAGACTGAAGCAGTCATCAAAATCTCCCAACAAACAAGAGCCCAGGGCCAGATGGCTTCCCAGGGGAATTCTACCAAGCATTTAAAAAAGAATTAATACATATTCTCCTGAAACTGTTCCCTCCCCCCCCAAAAAAAGAAATGGAAGGAAAACTTCCAAACTCATTTTATGAGACCAGCATACCTTGATCCCAAAACCAAAGTCCCCATCAAAAAGGAGAATTACTGACCAATTTCCCTGATGAACAGGGATGCAAAAATCCTCACCAAAGTACTAGCCAATAGGATCCAACAGTACATTAAAAGGATTATTCACCATGATCAAGTGGGACTTATTCCTGGGCTGCAAGGTTGGTTCAACATCCACAATATCAATCAATGTGATACAACACATTAATAAAAGAAAGAACAAAAACCATATGATCCTCTCAATAGATGCTGAAAAAGCATTTGACAAAGGACAGCATCCTTTCTTGGTCAAACCTCTTCACAGTGCAGGGATACAGGGTACATACAATATCATCAAAGCCATCTATGGAAAACCTACAGAGAATATCATTCTCAATGGAGAAAAACTGAGAGCTTCTCCCCTAAGGTAAGGAACATGGCAGGGATGGCCACTATCACCACCTCTATTCAACATAGTACTAGAAGTCCTAACCTCAGCAATCAGACAACAAAAAGAAATAAAAGGCATTTGAATCGGTAAAGAAGTCAAACTCTCACTCCTTGCAGATCATATGATACTTTATGTGGAAAACCCAAAAGACTCGACTCCAAAACTGCTAGAACTCATACAGGAATTCAGTAAAGTGTCAGTATATAAAATCAATGCACAGAAATCAGCTGCATTTCTCTATACCAACAGCAAGACAGTAGAAAGAGAAATTAACAAGTCGATCCCATTTACAATTGCACCCAAAACCGTAAGATACCTAGGAATAAATCTAATCAAAGAGGCAAGAATCTGTACTCAGAAAACTACAGAATACTCATGAAAGAAATTGAGGAAAACACAAAGAAATGGAAAAACAGTCCATGCTCATGGACTGGAAGAACAAATACTATGAAAATGTTTATGCTACCTAGATGAATCTACACATCTAATGCAATCCCTATCAAAATACTGTCAACCTTCTTCCAAAAACTGGAACAAATAATCCTAAAATTTATGTGGAACCAGAAAATAAAAATAAAATAAACAAATAAATAACATTTTAAATAAAAATAAATAATAAAAAACAGAGAAAAACACATGTGAATGCATAATAAAAATTAATGAGTTTTATAATGTGGCTTTCATTTCCTAATTTTAAACTTTACCTTATAACATCCATGCAAAACAAGAGATTAGAACTGCATTACGCAGAAAAAAAGGAAGGCACTAATTAAACATTTATTACTCAAATATGGTTATCAATACCATACAGCTAAAAGCTACCCAATTATCAGATGAGAGAAAATTCACTGAGTTAAGATTTAATTACACTTTTACCTTTTCCTTTTAAGAACACTGACAATTACAGGACAATTAAATTCAAGTTTGCAGATTTTCCCAGGGAATACAGGTGGCTAAGAAATGTATTGCTTTAAAACAAAGCACTCTTATCTTCATCCAGCCACAAAAACTGTGACCAGAGTATTTAAGATCTTTAAAAGTTTCACTTTACTAGCCATTTTGGTATTCCAAAAGCCTATCAAAAGGATGTATGTTTTAGCATCCATACTTTTCACAACGTGGAATGAACATTATTTTGCATAGTCCATATCTTGCCAGGAAAGGAATAAAGGTTATCATAAGACAATAAACAAACCATCCAGCTGAATCAACATACTGAATCCTGGAAAAAATCGTGCCTGCCAGGAATGCCATTCCACAATTATGACAACTATCTAAAAAATGGAAAGCCCAATATATAAATACAATGAAGTGTAAACAAGGAACTTTCTAGCTGTTGGGTTCCTTATCAGTAAATGGTTAAAAATTCAGAAATCAAAAAGTCTTCAAAATAAAACAAGTAAGGTGATGCTGACATTCTGATGATTCCCAAAACTTTGCAAACGTATTTTAATTAATACACCATAATATATCAGTTTAAATAAAATACACAGTATTCATCAACAATATCCAAATAGCCAAAAATCTATGAAAAAACACTTTACCTCACCAGTAACCAGGAAAAATAAAAAGATAAAAGAGCATGTTTTTAATCCAGGTTGTCCCCCAAATTTTAATATACCCAGAATTGATAATGGTGATATGGTATGAATATTTGCATATATTGCTGATAAGACTATAAACTGAGAGCTATCTGGGAGGACAAGCTGGATCATCTTTTAAAAATTTAAACATCCATGTCCCTAGGACTCAGCAATTCTATTTCATGGGATCGGCCCTATCTGCTTGAAGAAGCATTCAAATAGATATTCTTTACACTATTGTTTATAACAGCAAAACAAGGGTAAATGGCTAATATACACTTTACAGAAGTCCACAGTATAGTTTTAAAAAACAGATACATGTATGTTAAAGTGGGAAGCTATACAAGTAATACTGAGTAAAAACAACTAGAATATATATATAATGATGAGGTTCCTGGGTGGTTCAGTCAGTTAAGCAGATGACTCCTGATTTCATTTCAGGTCAGGATCTCAGGGTCCTGGCATTAAGCCCTGCATTGAGCTCTGCACTCAGCAGCATATCTGCTTGAGAATCCCTCTCTCTCCCTCTCCCACGCCCCCTGCTTATGCATGCACTCTCTCTCAAATATATAAATCTTTAAATATATATATATAAATAATGATAAAATAGAATATGTTTTATCAAAAAACATTTTAAAAACATGCATGCAAAGTAATGTCATAAAATTTCTACTGGTATAATTTTTATATGTAAATGTCTATAAAAATAACTACAAGAACACACACCCAAACTTACTAGTGTGTTTACTTACCATGGAGGAGACATGGAATTTATTAAAGGTTGCCATCAAAGAAAATTTTAGTCTTAAGAGGAATTTTTACAAGGATATTTGTGTGACATATATTTGTGTGACATATACTTAAAATTCATGTTTTTAAGATAAAACTACAGTGTCTATGACATGATGACAAACCATCAAATAAAGACTATTTCATAGATATATATGGTCGTGGACACAGTACTAGAATTTGGATCAATATGGAAGTCTGCTCTCATGAATAGAAAAGAAGAAACAGCAGTTAACATTATAGGTCTCTCAAGATCATACCTAAAATGTGACAGAACAGTAACCCTCCCATTTTTATCTCCCATACATACCACACTAGATAGCCCTGCAACCAGCAGGGAATAGACTGGGTACAGGGAGTAGAGCAGCAAGAAAATCCTAATCTCTCTGGCCAGTTAAGCCAAAAAGGAGAAGTACAGCAAATATTAGGTAGGAAATTCACACTAAGTGGCAGCAGTAATCCAACACGCTAATGGCAATCTCTCCAACAGAACCCAAGAGAGCCAACCCATCCAACCACCTCAGTGACCAGGAGCAATGGGCCTGGTTTGCCCACGGTAAGGATGTCAGCTGAGCCTAGAAGAGCTGACAA
>PITA01006459.1:0-99954 GCA_004023965.1 Spilogale gracilis | reverse complement strand
GTAAAACTAAGAAAATGAGGGCTTGGACTCCAGTGTGAGAGAATATTCAGTCAGAGTTTCTTTTTTTTTTTAAAGATTTTATTTATTTATCTGACAGAGAGAGATCACAAGTAGGCAGAGAGGCAGGCAGAGAGAGAGGAGGAAGCAGGCTCCCTGCCAAGCAGAGAGCCCGATGCGGGCCTCGATCCCAGGACCCTGAGACCATGACCTGAGGTGAAGGCAGAGGCTTTAACCACTGAGCCACCCAGGTGCCCTCAGCCAGAGTTTCTAAATAGGGTATAGAATAAGTTGAGAATGACAATTATGACTCTCCATATTGGAGGTGGAGATTCATATTGATGATGGAGGTATGTATGACCATATTCCAGCCTCATAACATTGTTGTGAGCCTTAAATAAAATTATGCATGTAAGCTGCAAAGCCTATAATAAGTACCCAGCAATTGTTACATGTATGCAGCAAAAGTCATTCTACAGATGCAAATTATTTAGATTATTTTTATTTTTTAATGAATGAATTAATTTTTAAAGATTTTATCTATTTACTTGACAGAGAGACAGTAAGAGAGGGAACACAAGCAGAGGGAGTAGGAGAGGAAGAAGCAGGCCCCTTGAAGAGCAGGGAACCTGATACAGGGCTCGATCCCAGGACCCCTGGGATAATGACCTAAGCCAAAGGCAGACATTAATGACTGAGCCACCCATGTGCCCTTATTTAGATTATTTTTAGATGTTATTCCAAATCAGGCAACTATGAAATGAAAAAGTCAGCCATTCAATTTCAGACATCCATGTTCTACTGATTCTTATTTTTCTAGCCAGATAGAATGGATGAAAAAATTTCTGGCACTTTAGGAGAGAATTACCTTCATTTCACAAGTCAAGCTCCTTAAACAGCACTAGGCAATTTCAGCAAAGTTGAAAACAATAATGCTGATTGCTAGATCCAGAGCTCATTGTCAAAGTGTGTCTGAGATCCTGCAGAAGTTACCTGCCAACCTCATCTGCCTCAGAACCTCTTCTCTACAGTCTCCCCTTTCCACTACATCTTGTCAACTTTCTATTGCCAAGTTTTTATTTCTATTAAAATGGTTGTCAATTTGAGGAAAAAAGTTAAGTATATTGAAGAACATGCCCAAGTTATGTGTTCTTTTCAAACTTTGAAGGGACACATTTCAGAATAGAGAAAATCAGAAAAAAGAGAAAACTTTATAAAGTGACATGAAGGGGCAAAGGAAGATATGAAACCATCTTCAGAAATATGACTATAATTAGGATAACACAGACACAAAAGCATTCTCTAGCCTTTAGGTCAGTAAAAGACATTTTCTGGAAAGTGTCTAAAGTTAAGTCTTTTAAGGATTCATTTATAATTTATACTTTCTTCTTATTTCTTCTATTTCTCAACTTACTTTCTTGGTAGTGAAATTATTTCCAAATGTATGAGTTTCCTTCAAAAGTTGAAGATGGAGAGGACATCACATGGAGAGGATAAAATGTCAACATGTCCCAAAGTTTCATGTGGGTTGATTCATTCTCAAAGGAGCAGTTCTTTCAATACAGTGTAAAATTGTTCTCTAACTGTACTCTAATATTTTCATGTCCCAACTTGAGCTTTTGTACTAGAATCTTTTATTGATATTTCAAACTCAGTATATATAAAATTGAACATCTTCCCTATCAAATCCACTCTAATTTTACTTCTTAGTAGGCAATATCAATATCTCCTCAGCAATGTAGGCTCTTACTTAAGGGTCATCTTTGAGTCCTCCTTTCCCTCACTTCCCCATATTAATTGACCATCTACATTCTATTAATTCTACCTTGACAGTGTTTTTTTTTTTTTTTTTAAGATTTTATTTATTTGACAGAGAGAAACACAGCGAGAGAGGGAATACAAGCAGGGGGAGTGAGAGAGGGAGAAGCAGGTGTCCCGCCGAGCAGGGCACCCAATGTGGGGCTCAATCCCAGATCTCCGGGATCATGACCTGAGCTGAAGGCAGTTGCTTAACCAACTGAGCCACCCAGGCACCACCTTGACAGTGTTTATTTACGTGATTGTTTTTCTCTTTTTTCTCTTTTCCCTTGTCACATTTACTTTTCTAGCACAAGTCTTTAACTTCTGACCATCAGTTATGGAGTTTTTTTAACACCAACAGCCAATGCTCTTTTTTTTTTTTTTTTTTTCTAGCAGCGTTCTGCAATACTCTCCTGTGTTGTCATAGAAAGATATTTGGTCTCTGTCCCCATTCTTGGCATTCTTCTTAAACCCTTGGAATTTCTTGAGTGATAGGGTGATAGTTTCTCTTGTTCTAACAAGGTGACTCTTAGTGGGGCCCTAGGTAGTCTAGGGATGGGGGCTGGTCACCAGAAACACTAAGTCTTTATTAGAAGCTTAGACCTTTCAGCCTCATCTTCCCAATCTCTGATGAGGGGAGAGGGGCTGGAGATTAATCACTAATGGTCAGTGATTTACTCAATTGTGCGTATGTATGAAACCTCCATAGTAACCCCCACATGATGGAGTTCAGAGAGCTTTTAGGTTGATGAACACATCTACACGTCAGGAGGGTGGCACTCTGAACCTCTAGGGTGACAGATGCTCCTGGGAGCAGGACCCTTCCAGACCTTGCTTTATTTGCCCCTTTATCTAGCTATTCATTTGTATCCTTTTAAATGCCCTTAATAATACTGGATGTGGGGCATAAACAATGAATCTTGGAACACTGAAAAAAAATATGTAATAAATTAAAATAATAATAATAGATCAGTAAATATAAGTAAAGTATGTTTCTGAGTTTTTCTAGCAAATTATTAAACCTGAAGAGGGGTAATGGGAGCCATGGTTGTGTAGCCTGTCAGTCACATGTATGGTGGAGGCTCAGGATTTGTGATTAGAATCTGAAGTAAGGGACAATCTTGTGGCACTGAGCCCTTAACCTGCGGAGTCTGCACTAACTTCAATTAAGTATCAGTATTAAGAATCAGTATTGAGGCGGCGCCTGGGTGGCTCAGTTGGTTGGGCCGCTGCCTTCGGCTCAGGTCATGGTCCCGGAGACCCGGGATCGAGCCCCACGTCGGGCTTCCTGCTCGGCGGGAAGCCTGCTTCTCCCTCTCTCACTCCCCCTGCTTGTGTTCCCTCTCTAGCTGTGTTTCTCTCTGTCAAATAAATAAAATCTTTAAAAAAAAAAAAAAAAAGAATCAGTATTGAATTGAATTGTTGAACACTCAGTTGTGTTCAAAGAATCAGAGAATTGACTGCTTCATGGTTTGGAAAACACTCTAGAGCCGGTGTTAGAAGTGTTACATGAAAAAACCCTTACCTTTTTTTAAAATTAACATATAATGCATTATTTGCTTCAGGGGTATAGGTCTGTGAATCATCAGTCTTACACAATTCACAGTGCTCACTGTAGCACATACCCTCCCCAATGTCCATAACCCAGCCACCCTATCCTTCCTCTCCCACCCCCCAGCAACCCTCAGTTTGTTTGTTTCCTGAGATTAAGAGTCTCTTATGGTTTGTCTCCCTCCCCGGACCTGTCAACCCTTACCTTTTAATTAATTTTTCAGCATGCAATTGTGTTCTTTTTCTATCTGTCTTCCTCAGTGATATTAATTTATCTTCTTGAAGGAGAGCTATGAACATGTCATTCTCTTGTTCAAAAATCCTACAGAATCTATCCTAAAATGATTTGGGTAATGTTTAAAGTTCTTTCATGATACTACATATGTTCTGATCTTTATTTATACATTTTTTAAGATTTTATTTGTTTATTTGTCAGAGAGAGAGAGAGAAAGAGAGAGACTGAGCAAGCAGGGGCAGAGACTGGCAGAGGGTGAAGCAGGCTCCCTGCTGAGCAAGGAGCCCAATGCAGGACTCAATCCTAGGACCCCGGGATCATGACCTGAGCTGAAGGTAAATGCTTAACTGACTTAGCCACCCAGGCATCCATGGCTCTGATCTTTAAAATGTACATCATTTATTGAGCTTCCATGTCAAGAACAGGTGGAAGCTTCACCTGTGTTACCTTTTCTCATTATTAGGTCAGTGTGATAAGACTCTACCAACAATTCCCCAATTCCTTATCTTGGATTGGGTGGGTGGGTATATTCTGGTTATTGGGAAGAGGCAGTTGGTCATGGAGGCATCTCATGATGAATCAAAGAAAGAAGATTTTGAAATGCAATCAAGGAGAGAAGAAGTCCTTTAACATAAGGACTTGAAGTTATGCTAGTTGGAGAAATAGGAATCTCTTAGGTAGTTGCAGGAAGGCTATCTAACTTGTTTCATATGCTTGAGGACAACCAAAGAAAAACAAACCAAAGACCCAAACTCCAGCTCACACTGGAGGATAATCTTCCTTTCCTCCCCCATCCTGAGACTTGAAGCTTCCTCTTCTTGCCTCCCCAACAGTAAGAACTGAGGGCAGGAAGGAAATGACTATGATTCACAACTTACACTGGAAGAGAAGAAAATTTCCCAGGTGCTAAAGAAAGCTTACGAATAGCTAACTGCTTGGGAAATTGCATGCCCAAGTGGGGAAGGGGGGAAGAGCAACATGATGAAGAAAGTAGAGAGAAAGTGATAGGAGCATAAGACATGGAGGGAAGGTCAGTACCAGGCAGTCCCCTAACTTAGGAAGCATTCATTTGAGGACATCCTGAAGAGCTGGCAGCTCAGTTCTATATCGTTTTCTATTTACTGTGGTAAAATATACATAACATAAAATTTACCATTGTAATAATTTTAAAAATGTGTAGTTATGAAGCATTAACTATATTTCGCATTGTTTGCAACCAGTACCATCATCCATCTCCAGATCTTTTTCATCTTTCCCAGCTGAAACTCTGAACTTATGAAACACTAGCTCCTCATTTCTCCCAACCCCAGCTCCTGAAATCACCATTTTCCTTTGTGTCTTTATGAATTTGACTTCTCTAGTTACCTCATGTGAGGAGAATCACACAATATTTGTCCTTTTGTTACTGGCTTATTTCACTTAGCATATTGTCTTCAAGTTTCATCTGTATTGTAAAGCCCATGTCAAAATTTCTTTCCTTTTTAGGACTGAATCATATTCTATTATATGTATATGCCATATTTTGTTTATCCATTCATCTGTGGGTGGACATTTGGTCCACTTTTTATTTCTTTATAACTAGAATAGAGTGTGCAATGCCACCCCTCTCCCTAAGTCTGTGTCATTTGGATTTTATCCCCCGAACCTTGAGCATAGATAGGGCTTCTTGAATTTGGCTTGGAATTTTCTCTGTGGGGTAAATAGAAACTCCTCACTATGCCTTGAGTCCATTTGAATAGCAGATTACTGAAACTCTTTCATTTTCGTGTGAGAAAGCTGAGCTAAAAAAAAAACTAATGTCAAATCTCTTACCCATCTTCTCCTTTCCAGCCTCCCTAACCCTCAGACTTGTCACCCTAAGGCCAGAAGTGAGGACCTTAAGACTCAGATGTAACCATTTTACAGAATATCCTGAAGCTCTGAACACCAGAGTTAGTAAGTGGCAGTCAAGAGTTGAACTGAAATCTGTCTGTGTCAACAGTCATGATATTTCCATCATAGTATTACTTTGACTTTGAGGTGGCAGACTCTAACATTAGAGAGGGGGCATCTGGGCCAGGAAAGAGAGGTTGCACTGATGGCAGGGAGGGGATGAAATGCACAAGGAAGGTGATGTATATAAAAATGGCAGCACTTCTGACTTTTAAGTGTTCAGGCTGCCGCTGCTATCACATTTCTCCCTCTAACATATTTTTATCTTAATCGTAAAAGTCATTATGTAGACATGTTACCTTAAAAACCGTGAGATGGTATAAATTGTGGAGGGAGCCCAAAAGAAACGACTGCTCGTTCTCTCCTGCCTCTTCTCCTTTTCTGGCTTTCATTTTACAACTCCTCTATGTACACCCATGCTCTGATTAAACCGACCTGGTTGCTGCTCCTTCAACTTTCAATTTATTTCCTTTATGTCCATGTATTTGTTTATAATATCCCTACCTGGAATGTTTATTTTATTTCTACCTTTGTCAGCAGAATACACTGGCCTGAAATCTTACTTGAAATCTCTGTGCTCCAAGTAAAAATAATCTCTCTAATGAACACATAACTGTTATAGGGAATTTCCCAAACTCTGACATGTATTATGGATATAGTACCTATATATATATTTCCTCACTTCAGATAATAAGCTTCTTTTTTTTTTTTTTTTTTTTTAAAGATTTTATGTATTTGACAGAGAGAAACACAGCCAGAGAGGGAACACAAGCAGAGGGACTGAGAGAGGGAGAAGCAGGCTTCCCGCCGAGCAGGGAGCCTGATGTGGGACTCAATCCGGGGTCTCTGGGATCATGACCTGAGCCGAAGGCAGCCGCTTAACCAACTGAGCCACCCAGGCGTCCCCAGATAATAAGCTTCTAAAGGGCGGGGACATATTTCACTGTTAAGGTATAATTTTCAAAATAGTGAAATCATGACTCATACACCAATGAAAAATGAACATGTACCAAAAATTATTTAAGTCATTAATGAGAGAACCACTAAGATGCTAAAAGTGTTTCAAATAAGAATTTGATTTACAGAGATTTAGGTTCTTCACAGGACAAAACTAATTTGCATTGGCAGGAACAGAAATTATTTACATTGTTACCAGTTTTCTACATCTTCGTTTCTATCTTCCTCAAGTTGCAAAACACTAGTCAACCAAAAAGGGTCAAAGGTCACACATCTATACATCAGATAACCCCTACAGGGTCTTCCTTCTAATATCCAGGTCTAATATCTCCTGCTGAATAGTGGGTGGATACACAGACCTGGTCAGAAAGAACATCCAGTAGTACCTCCGGGCCATCTCCAAGTCTTTGATGAATTTTCCTCATATTATTCATCTTCATTTCTTATAAAATGCCAAGAACCAGTGCCTTGTAAGAACCATACTAGAAAACAATAAATCATTGAATAAATATGATTACTGCAGTGTAGAAAATATAAAACAAATTAGAAATGTGGTGAAAAAGCTCCACAATTAGATAACTGCTAGAAGTATATTTATTATATTTTCTAATAAACCTAGGCCATATATTGAATTCTAAGCTTTAACTCTAAAGTTTAACTTATCAGGCCTTTAACTTTAGAATGAGTTTTAGTAGTATTTGAAAACTCTTAGTTTGAAAACTGGGAATGGGAAAACCCAACTCGTCTGGTTTTAATTACCTTGGCTAGAGCATATTGAATTATGATGGTCAATGAAAATTAACACTGATATTTAGGCAATAAAATAAATCATGCTCTGATCATTTGCAATATATCTTGTTTTGAGCATTATAACCTTAAGCAACCTAGTTCTCTCAAAAATTTCAGTAAATAAGCTTCTCTAACATTAACCTACTTGAGGCTTCTCAAAAATATTTGGTCACAGAAAGTCCTTTAATTGTACTATTTATTAAAACAAAATGGTACACAATTTGGAAAACCTAAACATAAAATAATAAATGAATAAAGTTTTATCCTAGAAAGTATAAAACTAAGATGATTTTCTCATTTTAGGAATATTTACAGGCCTACTATTTGTCAAAAGCTTTTTGAGACTTCAAATGTATTCTGAGGGTGGAAATGGGAAATAATTTGATAAATGGGAAGCTATAGTATCATGGAGAAAATGCCATGAGTCAGTGTGGAATTTATATGGTACAGTTTCAGTTATGATTAAAGACAGAGGTACCAAGGAGACCAGGTGCCTTGTGTAGGACCAAACTTATTTCTATAAATAGTCCAGCTAAAAGTTACTTAATTCATGAGAAGAGAATCTAAGTTTATTGGCTTAAAGCTTACAAGGAAAATTCAGATTAACTCGCTAAAAGTTTCAAGAAACTTCTCACAACCGACTTGCCAAATACTGGGTGGATACACAGACCTGGTCAGACATGAAAGTGGCGACTCCTCTGTGCAATTTGGTTCACATTTTCCTCAAGTGTTACCAGTGATGGTACTGCACTGATCTGTCCATCTAACTAACCATTTTAGGAGCCAGAGAACTTTCCAAGGAGGTGGGGCCATGTGTCACGTTGGCAGATGATAGTGTCCAGGAGTTGTTTCTAATTGATGGTGATGGTGAGGGTTGGGGAGGTGCTCCCACCTGCACCTAGCTAATCCACTTCCAAACATCCATGGAGGGGATGTAGGCATATCCTGAAGTATTGCTTATTGTAGGAAACCCTGGGAAAAGGCTTAAAGCAAAAGGAAGAGAAGTGTAGACAAATGAGGGGCAAATTCTGCTGTGAAAGCCCTGAGATTTCATCATTGCTGTTGGAATTATGCCCATGGGGGGAAAAAGCCATCTCTGCTGGATGAGAAGAAAATGTTGAATTTAACTCACCTTACATCCTTGATTACGGGTAGTATGGTCATCATCAGAATGTAATTGTTGAGTGTCTGCTGGCCTGGTGCCCTAAACTAGGGAATGTGCAGCCTTTATAAACCACAGAAAAGCGATCGAGACTTTCTAGGAGATTTAACGGAGAGAGGAGTCGCGTATTAAACATAAACATAAAAATTGAATGTAAATACACACAGGCATGTAAAATGAATGCATATTGATAGCCAAATGGCTATTTTAGCTTTGAATGAGTGTCCAGACTGGAGAGAAAATATTCTAATTGAGAATAGGTAATAATCAGTTTATATGGAAAGCAATATAATTTTTAAAAAGCCTTTCATGATCTTCTGTAATAGTGAACTAATTACTGTGACATTACGCTTATGAAATAAATGATATTTAACACAAATCCACCATGAAACTGCCTTAGGTCCTTAGAGTACTATGTTCTGTAAATGCAGAGCATTATTATGACGCCTTGCTTCCCACCAATGATCTCATGGATCTCTGGGACTATTTAGATAACAATGAAAACATAAGCTGCTTAATATCTGTAGGCTCTCTGGCCTCTTACTTATAGGCAAACTCTTTGGAAATGAAAATATTAAGAACAAAGTGAGCTACAGTTACAGTCTTTTTCAGAATTCTGAAATCAGAGAGGGAGACAAACCATGAGAGACCATGGACCCTGAGAAGCCATCTGAGGGTTTCAGAGTGGAGGGGGGTGGGAGGATGGGGTAACAGGGTGATGGGCATTGACGAAGACATGGGCTGTGATGAGCACTGGGTGTTATATGTACCTAATGAATCACTGAATACTACATCAAAAACTAATGATACAGTGGCTAACTGAACATAAGAAAAAAATAAATTAAAAAATAAAATAAAAAATAACTCTGACATCTCTAAAATTCTGATAAGTTAACTCAAATGAGATTCAAACAAGGGGCACTTTTAGAGAAAAATTATCTGCCTTTTGGGGAAGGAGAACTGCCTTCTTTGATTTGAAATCTTGCCTCTCTCTGTGTGGGAGTGCAGCCCCGGCCCCCATAGCATCCTTCCCCTCCTCTGGCTCTATCTCAGGCCTCTGTCCATGGGCATCAAGGTGGGCAAAGTTAACTAAGTGTAGGCCCACTCTTCACTGCCACCACCACTATGGTACACGGAAAAACTTTCTCAAGCTTGATTACACAGCTCAGTGTAGATCGGGGTGTTACCAAGTCTGCACCAAATATGAACTTTCCCAAGGTCCAGAGAGACAGCCCCTAAGAAGCTGAAACACTCATAGAGGACCCTTCTTCAACATACCCATGTTTCTAATCTGGTTTCTTATACTCCATCCTTCATTTTTCTGACTTCTGCCCTGCAAAGCTTTACCTTCGTTATGAGAAATCATGCCTCTTAACTACAGGGTTGATCTCTTCCCACAAACCATTCTTCTCTTCACTAAAGTACATTTTTCTAAATCTGAGTTATTCATTTCAAAATAACATTCTGGGTGGCTGGGTGGGAGGCGGGGAGTCAATGATCTGTGCCGACTCTCCCTAAATAGCTCGGTAATGGCCAGAATAGATACGAGCTTTTCCGTGAGGGCACTGTAAGTTCATGGAACAGCCGTTTCTTCCCTCAATCATGCATGGAGGAATACTTAAAACACACACACACACACATACCACCTCCCAAAGCACATCCTAATTCTGATAGTGAATTCCAATCCTACAATAAAATAGAGAAAAATTTTATCATCCATAACCAAGTTAATACTTCACAGTTTTTAGGTTAAGCAGAACAAATAATGTTTTCCTTCTTCCCTTGTTTCCAATTTTTTTGAAAAGATTTTATTTATTTATATGACAGAGAGAAACACAGCTAGAGAGGGAACACAGGCAGGGGGAGTGAGAGAGGGAGAAGCAGGCTTACTGCCAAGCAGGGAGCCTGATGTGGGGCCCAATCTTGGGACTCCACAGGCAGACGCTTAAAGACTGAGCCACCCAGGTGCCCCCTATTTTTTTTTTTTAATGGCCTTCCTGAAGTTCTGAGATTCCTTCAGCTTCTCTTGAAGGGAGAGAGGATGTTTTATTCTTCAAGTTACCTTTTATTCTTTCAGTAGTACAAGGACTCAGGAGACACATTGTTCATTCATTAATTCCTCATTCATTCACTGGTTCATTTAATGGATATTTGTTAAGTACTACTATGTACTACTTGGTATTTGGGGGATTATATAAATATAAACAAGATATGCTCTTAGTCCACAAATATCTCATAGTGTAGTTTAACTATAATACCACGTGAAAAGTGCTATCGAGGGTGCTAGGTGGGAATGGAGAAAGTTGCAGTTAAATTGTCTTGCAGGGGCGCCTGGGTGGCTCAGTTGGTTGAGCGACTGCCTTCTGCTCAGGTCATGATCTCGGAGACCCGGGATCGAGCCCCACATCAGGCTGCCTGCCCGGCGGGAAGCCTGCTTCTCCCTCTCTCACTCTCCTTGCTTGTGTTCCTTCTCTAGCTGTGTTTCTCTCTGTCAAATAAATTTTAAAAAAATCTTTAAAAAAAATGTTCTTGGAGAGTCATGGTCTCATTTCTCACTTATTTCCATTGATAATGGGAAGTAACAATTCAGTTGTGAAAGAGAAAGATGTTTCTTTTCCTTTTGTATGCGCACTGCCTATCTCTCAGAATTAATATTTGGTTTTTGGAGATTCGGGTGTCCCTTTTGACAATCCTGTGTGTTCAGCTGGAAGAAGAAATTGGCACACTTTCAACTTAAGAGTGATGGGTAATGGCACAACGAAAGATGCCCCCACCTGGGTAGATTCTGAAACACCTTCATTTTATCTTAGGGATTAATGATTCAAACAGAGTGAGTCTCAGTTTATCTCATCAGCTTCAGTCTTGCAAAAAAGCTGCTTCCTGGGGGTGCCTCTGTCACTCAGTTAAGACTGAGACTCTTGGTTTCTGCTCAGGTCCTGAACTCAGGGTCATGAGATCAAGTCCCATGTGGGGCTCTGTGCTCAGTGGGGAGTCGGCTTCCCCTCTTCCCCCGCACCATCCTCCCAACCCCTCCACCCCACTCATGCACTCTTTCTCCCTAAAATAAATAAAATAAAATCTTTTTTTTTAAAAAAAGCTACTTCCTGGGCTGCTTGTATAACCATTTTCCCATAACTGTAACTCTCTGGGCCTCCTGCTCTTCTGGGTCCATAGCTGTCAAAGGCTGGGGGAAAGGTCAGTGATGGTATGAAAATGTGAAATCCATTTCTCCATTCATCCTTAAGATATTTACTGAGAATTGGCTATGGGACAAGCACTGGAATAGGTTCTGGAGATGGAGCATGTAGTAAATAGCAGAGCTATTGTGGGGGACTGCTCACCATCCCTCTAGATTTAATCTCCCCTTCTTCCCTGGGATAGGTGGTTGCCAGCAAAAGATGACATTTCCCAGATTCTTTTGTAATTCCTTGTGGTCCTGTGACTAAATTAGGGTTGATGAGTTGTGATTGGAAATGATGTAGGCTCCGTTAGGGGTCTCACCCTTTAAAGTATTGAGCTTGTGCTACTGTTCTGGTCCTTTTTGCTTTTAATTGACAGGGAGATAGTAAGAAATTGTCAGCTCCTTTGACTTAGGGATGGAAGCCAGGTGTTAAGGAAGTGAGAACCATTCCACTAGCTCCACATTGCCCTTACATGGAATATTATATGAAAGAAAATTGGCTTGCAGCTCGTCTAAATTCCATTATTTGAGGTTCTATTTGTGAAAGCATTTTAGTCTGTACCTCAATTAACATAATTCCTGCCTTCATGGATTTTATAATCTGCAGAGAAACTTAGACGTTCATCAACGGATCTCAGAACAAGTATATACAAGTATATAATTACAATCTGAGATATAATTATGTAAGAAAAAATTGTGGCATTATAAGAGCATAAAATGAGATTTGACTTAATCTTGGGGATCGGGAAAGATTGCAGAAAGATCATGAATGAAATGAGCATCACAGATGTGTTGGGTATGGTATTTGACAACTTGTAAAACAGTGGTTTTACAATAAGCCTTTTGGAAGGCCACGACCTAAATACTTTTCTGCATAAATTTCTCTGCCTTATGTGGTCCTTGGACTTGAGGGAGCAATTACAAATGTTAGTATATACAGAATAATCAAGTGAAGTAATACAATAAGCTAAAAAGTATCTAACATCTTATAAGACATTGAATTAGGATGAAGTACTAGACAATAGTGTCCAGTAAGTTGTGTAAGCTATAAGTCTTATAACAAGGAAAACATATTCTTACCAGACCAACATTATCAGTATTTAAATTATAATGCTCAGTTTAAAAAGAAAAAAGAACAGGGAAAAATGTTTCTTTAAGGTAAATCAACATAGACAAACGTATGAGGACAGCTGAAGTATTTAAGAAACCCAAACAGAAACTACAAGCCATTTCTCTTATTAAGGAACAGAATGAAGTTATTTTTGGTCTAAATCATTGGCTTGTTGTCCACAATGATCAAATACAACTGAAGGACTGTGCAACTCAACTGTCTGTTCACTTCATGTACACTTGGAAGCAGAGAATCATTATAGCCAATAGTGTGTGCTGACGGGGAAAGACAACATAAAATTCAACAATTGCTTCATTGAAGAACAGGGAACACTTTTCAAATGATAAATACATAAGCAACTTTAATCAGGTGATGCACAAGCATGTATTTTACAAGCAACACTGCATTGCTGAGTCATATCCAGATACAAGCATAAGAAAACCAGTAGGGAGAGACCAATGTGTGGAGTAAAAGTTGAGTATATTTTATTACTCTGGTTTAATTCCACTGTTGTCTGAGAGCAGACACTGTATGATTTCTCTTCTTCTAAATTTGCTAAGATACATTTGATGGCCCAGAATGTGATCTATCTTGCTCAATGTTCCATGTGAGCTTGAGATGATTATTCCGTATGAAATCTTTATTTCTGTTATGCCCAATATGGGAATAATTTGAATTTGGAACCACAGAAGATTGACTAGATCCCTAATATTAGTCTAGAATGTACCTACTTGATAATATCTGGTACCAATATTAAATACAATGAAAACTAGTGATTATGGTGCAGAGTAGCAAATAACTCTGTATTACTTTACATATTACAATGTTATCCTATATTATTCTATGATGGTGCAACTTGTTCTTTCCAAAATTAAGTTGCAATTAGGTGAAAGAAATTATATATATATATATAAGCTATGGCATTTGTAAAAAAAAGTCTTGCCTTGGCTAATTAGCTCACATGCTAAAATAAATCCAATTTGCATTTAGTGACTTAAAGACAAAAGAAAAATATTCATTGTGAGAAAAAAAGTAGCTTGAAAAATGAATGAACAGTTAGTTAAAAGCATTGATAGGGAAATAGTCATGAACATATTTCTCTTTTATATAAAAGGAAAATTCTACTGGTGGATATAAACTTGATAATTATGATGATGATGATGAAATTTTCACTTCATTAGAAGTTACTGGAAATGTTTTCCAAGAGAGTTCTGATAATTTAAACAACCTCTTCTGAGAGGAAATAGTTTAACATTATGTTTTAACTACCTCATTGTATAAAGAGGAAGAACACATGTTTCTGGAAAGCTGACTTTTGAAATGGGAAAGAAGAAATTTCAAAGAATTCATTGTTAAATATTACCCCATGTGATATAATTTTATTATGATAATAAAAGTCATATCTAATTCAAGTTAAATAAACATTAATATCATGGTTCAGTTATGACTGTCTTATAAATAAAAATTCATCATACAGAAGATGAATTGTGATACTATCTTAAGTAGAAAATTGAAAAGCTAGTAAAAATAGGAATACATTTGTTCAAGAAGCAAAACATCTTTTAGTATGTATCATATTTAAATATTATTTTATCATTTTCAAATCATTATCACAAGTACTACCTTGTTTTATAATATCCATCTGAGAACAAGGCATTTATTGAGCCTCTACCCTGTGCCAGGTACTGGTAGGCACTGAGAATATAATGTTGGTCCAAGAGATAGAGTCACAGACCTTTTAGAATTTAGAGTTTCCTGGGAAAGAAGGGCTAATATATTTGATACTAGGAGGGACTATGGCAATTAGAGGAACTTAAAGGACCAATAAATTTGATACAGGAGGAAGTAGGACATACTGGAGGAACTTAAAGTTAACTAGTGTGCTGAAAGCACAGAATGTTAACAGGAGTCTGAGGCTGAAGAGAGAGATAAGCAGTGCATTGGTAAACTGGTTCTCCCAGGGGCAAAAGAAAACCCTGCTTTCTAAGAGTCCCAATTCCTCCTACTGCATCCAACTTTGACCTACCAACCATTCAAAAATCTGTTTGCAAAATTCTGTAGAACTTAACCATCTGTATGCCATTGTCAGCCAATATGAGCCCGCTCCTACACACTCCTTTTCTCAAACAAGATCATCCAGAACCTTATATGCTGTGATAAATTTATTATCTTAAGGAAGAACAGAAAGCCATATGGCTTTGGCTATAGTATGAAGAAAAGATTGTAGAAAAATGTAATAATCAAAGGTAACATTGATCAAGGTAGCTACTCCTTCCATTGGCCTCTCTTTCTGAGTCCACAGTCACTTCTACCTCCCTCTGTGGGAATGCTCCACTTCTTTTCATGGCTGGCTCCCTCATTTTCAGCTTGCACATGGCCCAACATTAATATCAGCCTCTACTTTTAATGAGCTCAGTCTCTACGCATCTCAATTCCAGGCCCCACAAAAGAAACCAATCAGACAAGTTCATCTAAGACATATAAGGAAGTCAGGTGTCCCTTCATGATCCAAACAGCTGTGTGGCCAGGGATTGAGGTCACACGGACAGGAGAGATTTGGGGCAGAGACTTTTAGCTCAAAGGGGGCTATGCAGAAAAAGGACTGCTGTCTGGGATGCACTCTCCAGTTCTGTCTTTTGTATCTTACCTTTCTCTTGGGTCTCCTTCCTAAACATAAAAGCATATTCCTCTCAGTATTAATTGAACACTTCTGATGATGGTAAATGACAGAAGCTCAGCTAACATTCACTGAAACAGAAAGGGGGAATTTTATTATAAAGATCCTAATAATCTCATACATCTCAAGAGAAAGAATGTTGCTGGATGTCAGGGATAACCAGAAGCAAGTATCTAAATGTTGCTATGACTCTGATCTTTTCTTTCTTTCTGTCATTTTTTACCTTTATATTCCTTTTAATCTTGGCTTCATTTGTCTTTCTCATTACAGGTTTCTTTTTAACACATGATAAAAAAAAAACCAACATGGCTGCAAATTTATTTTTACAGCTTTAGTTTCAATCAATGGAATGAAATTGACTCAATATTTCCTCTGGTATGAAATCTAAAAATCTCACAGTAGAGATAATTTAGCTCATTTGAGTAACTTAGCCATTCCTTATTTATTCAACTGGTTCATGAAGTAGGGTTCTTTGGATTGATTTCTATTAGATTTACCCTTTACCAATTAACCTGGGCCAAGAAATAGGTCATATAAGAATATAAGATCTCAAAAAACCATAAAAACTGGGAGGAGGTGGGAAGAGGAATCAGTTCCTAGAAGAAGAAGATTACTCCATTGCCCTCTTTCTCGTGACTGGCTTCCTGCCCTTTAGACTGCACAGAATGAACACCATTCTCAAGAGTGCTGAACTAACTATGGTCTTACCCTGTACTTTATTTTCCCAGGCCAGCTTGTTGAAAGTGGAATCTATATCCCTCTTCATTTTCCTTATCATACTGTCAGGCTTCTATCTACTCTAACTTGACTCACATGTTCAATGCTTTTGCCAAGGTTGTTACCAACTAACAGTAAACCCTTTTCAATCCTTATCTTATAAGAACTCTCTTCAAGTTTATGTCATTATTCACCAATTCCTATGTGGTGGAGGCTTCCAGTTGCTTCGCTGAACCCATTTCCCCCGTCTTCCTTAGTAAATAAAATAGAGAACCATTTTTAGTTGGACTCACAGTTGCCCAGAATATGACGTGCCTTTTCCAGTCTCCTTTGAAGTCAGATGTGGCCATGTTGCTAAATTCTGCCAAGGGATTGGAAGTAGAAGTGTTGTACAAAATGTAAAGTAACTATCTTAAAAGGGCGTGGTGCTTCCTTCTTCACTATGTCCTCCTTCACACTCGGCCAAATCTTGGACAACCAACTTAGGCTAGTAAGATGCTAAGTAGAATAGAGAAAGAATGGATGATAACAAAGCCCCTGTGCTAGCACCAGCTTCCTAACGCCACATCTAGCTATGTGACAAAGAATTGAAACCTGCAGCTAAGTCTAATCCTCACCAATATATACTCTTTCTTGAAACTCCCCTGCTTTTTTCTCTGTTTACTTTCTCTGATTTCTGTTCCTTACTGGTCTTCTTCCTATTATTCTTAAATTCCAGCTCAGTCTTTTCCTTGATTTATCCCCCTTAATTGTCTCCAGGGTTCCATCGTGAGGCCTATTATTATTCTGAATATTCTGCTTGTGAAATCTCATAAATATCCACACTTTAATAGCTAAATTGTATTTTTGACTCTGAAATACAAGTCTCTAGTCTTTCTACCTTCTCTTGACTGCTGACCCAACACTTGACCTCTGAACACTTTGAACTTCTGAACAACTCTTCATTAATTCCACATCTCCTTTGGTGACCCCACTCTCTAGACTGTTGCCTGAAAATAAAGACTGAATTTCCCTGGACCTCCCTTTTCTGCTCTACTGTGGTGGTCTTCAAGCTGGTATTCTCTTACTCAGACTCTCTTCTACCTTACTGCCGAAGTAGATTTTCTAAAACCAACCTTGATCATGTCATTTCACCAAATCATAAATCACTTAGACTCTCCATTATCTAAGGCATTTAGTCCATTCACCATAATGTTTCATAATAGAAACTTCAGGGACTTGCCTTTCTCTTCAGACTTATTTTTGGCAACTTCTCCTTCAGATTCTGAAACTCCAACAATACCAAACTATTCACAGCTCCCAAGCAAGCCATACTGCCCTTTTCTTCTATTCTTTGTAGGTCCTGTGTGTTTTTAAAAATATGTTTTTTCTATAGCACATGACTCTCTTTCCCTATTACATAATAAATTTCCACTGACCCTTTAAGACCCAACTTGGATAGTTTTTCCTCTAGGAAGATTTCCCTGACATCTTCAGGTATATGTAGATTGACACTTTCCTCCAAGACTTCTAGCAACTCCCCTAAATACGCAAAAGCCTGAATGTATTTCTTAAGACGCAAGTTACATTATTTACACACCTATGTCTCCCTCCGGAGTATGAGCTCTTTTTGTGCTTGGAATTTTATCTTTCCCTTGCATACCGTATGTACTTAATAAAATGTTAAAATTATTTATCAATTTTAAAAGATAAAAATATGGGAAAATCACTGTTCTGTGATGACTACATGACTGTAGAGCCTGATTATAAGCTTCCCACCTAAGTGGGGTTGCTGCTCTGTATACAGTGATTCTCCAAGTGGCCCTGACTGTATTGTCTTTGCTTTCATTCCTCCCCTTATTCTTGGCATTGCCTGTGCTGTTAATCCAAAGCTAGAAATGCTACATTCCCTCCCCAGACATTTGAAAATAAATTAAGATATGTAAAAATTGAAGGTTCTAGAGTTGAGTCATCTGATGTGAGTGTCCTGAAGAGAGGGTTCAGGAATAACCAATCCCCATGATTTTCCTGCATCTGCTTGGATTTCTGAGCTCTTCAAGGTCGATGACTCTTGCCCTTCCTTTGATTTCGAGGGCAACCCTTTTAACACACTCCCATGTTTCATCTGAATTAGCCATTCAGTTTCTTTTGCTTGCAAGTAAAAGAATCTTAACCAGAGTACCCACTAGAAAAGTACTGAAGGATTGCGAACACTATTGGTAGAATCTGTTCCGTGGGTTAATGATTAAATTCTCCTAAACCCACACAGTGAAGCTCTTTGAGCATACAGATTTGATAGCCCCCAAAGGGATTAGGTTGAACAGAAGCAAAGGCAGGCAAATATGCAATAATCTTTTCTACAAACCATATCAACTCAACTTAAATCTTTTTTTTTCCCCTTCTAAGGTGTCCCACTTTCATGTTTTTTATAAAAAGAATATTTTTTTCCCCTTCGAGAAACTGAATTTCCATTCAGATTTAAAATGCCACGTCAAGTTAGTAGAGGATTTTGGCTTAAATTGTTCCTAGAGATTAGGTCTACTTTCCCTCAATGCCAATTAAAATGACACCGTCTGACATAATGTAGTATCTGACGTTTCCATAGCAGCTAGCACTAAGCAGATTTCCTTGCTAATTAGTCCGACACTGTCCAGTGAAATACCTTCTACCCAAAGATGGTATAGTCCCTTTGTAAACATAACCTCATACGACAGGAAACCAGAAAAGCAAAATTTATCCAGATGAAACAGAAAGGGGAAATGTGTTCAGCCAAAGTGTTAAATCCAAGCTGAGAACTGGCAGAAGCCTGGGAAGAAAATATCCTCTCCTGTTTTGTTATCACACTCTCAGTGGAATACTTAATAATCAGAAGGAATTAAAGGCTTGGTTTTGTAATGCCGTTTGGCAATTGGCATCTCCACTACCCACAAGTCCTTACGTACCGACACAGACATTATTTAATACTGATTTAGAGGACGGATCAGTCTGCTGATTCAACCCCTTCCCCCACTTCCTGTCAACAAGAATGTTAATATAAAAACTCTTCACGTAGCCAGCAGTTATTTAACAAAGTAATCTCAGGTCTCAGGAAATAGAAAATAATCCATCAAGCCAAAGGGTTTACTGAGAATTCAAAGCTGCAGCACAGGGCCAGGTATTAAAGTTTACACTGAGCTCTATTTACTCTTTTTTTCCACCTAATTTGAGTCAGTATAAAAGTTAAGTTTTATTGCTCCCAGTTAGGTGAGCAGCAAATCAGTTTCAATAGAAAGAAATTAGAGAAAATGATAAAAAAAACAACAACAACACATAATTTCTATTACACTGAAAGTGAAAGAAGAGAAAGGGAAGCTATGGAAAAAGCAATCCCCAAACAATGGAACGTGCACTTCTCTGGGGTCATTTCAGAGAAGGGCAGTGGTGCCCATCTGGCTCAGTAGGTAGACCATGTGACTTTTAATCTCAGTGTCCAGAGTTCAAGCCTCATGTTGGATATGGAGCCTGCTTAAAAAAGGAAGAAAGAAAGAAAGAAAGAAAGAAAGAAAGAAAGGCAAATGGGCTTATTCAGTTCCGCAGCCCCTGAGGCAACACTGTGTTATTATTAGTCTTTCTTATGACTTTTTATATTCTGAAAATTATAATGAAAGATATTTATTTCTAACAGTAATTTATTACAAGGAAGTATAAATTTAATTCCTTTTTTTTTTTTTTTTAAGATCTTATTTATTTGACAGAGAGAAACACAGCCAGAGAGGGAACACAAGCAAGGGGAGTGAGAGAGGGAGAAGCAGGCTTCCCACTGAGCAGGCAGCCCGATGTGGGGCTCGATCCCAGGACCCAGGTATCATAATCTGAGCTGAAGGCAGACGCTTAATGACTGAGCCACTGAGGCACCCCTAATTTAATTCTTGAATACAAGTAAATACTACGCACTGAAAATAAAACACATGTATATACAAGCTCTCAATGGGAGGGCTATGGAGAGGTCCATAAGGTGGGCTCTAGTGTGGGGATTTGCCTGCAAGTGTTGGGCAGGAGGTTCAGGACACAGCGAGAAGTACCTACACAGTGGGGCACGTTCAGGGTGCTGATGGCTCCGTGGACCCCGTCACCTCTCCTGGCGCAGGGAGGTGCTGCATGTCCCTAAGGACTGGGCAGGGACAGGACTCCACCTGTCCAGGTTCCCTGGGACCTCTCTTCAACCCAATCTTTGTGGCTCCACAGTTGTTTTCTAAAAAAAGCAAAGCATAAAGATATAAATTATGAAAATAAACAAAAAATGGAGGTAGAGGTAGTGGAAGAAAGTATCTTGAGCCATTAAGAAAGGTTTATAGCCAGCATGGAGGCTTTTTGTTTAAGAAGATAGGGATATATTTGCCTAACTTGCTATTAGAATTGGTGGTAGAACAGAGTTGAGGCATAGGGAGGGGAGGAGACTGAAAACAGGGAAGCGATGAGTCTGCAGAAACAAAATAGGAGAAATGACTGTGGGCTAGAGGGAGGCAGCAGGCAGTGCACTGACCAGGGAAGAATGGGAAAGGACAGCCAGGCACAGTAACTGGAACTGCAAGGCAAGACCAGGACCTGCTGTAGGAGTTTGGGGTGGGGGGTGGGGGAGCTAGGCCTTAGGATGGAAGCAGAAGAAAGTACTGTATACAGAAGGGACCACCAGGGTTGTGCAGGTTGGTATGGGAGACAATGATCCTCATTTATTTTAATTAATTAATCTTTAGTCAACTGTAACCTGAGAATAAAGTAGAATTACTTTAGTCATATGTCTATATCGGTTGGTATCAAGTAGCAAATGTTTGACTTTATTTAAAAAACATGTATGGTTTATTTTAAGTGAACATTGTCTTATGAAACAAAAAGAGATGGTCTTCACTTTCCAGGTCCTTTCAGTCACATGCACAAGTCAGCCTAATGCGAGTCTGTCCAAAGGAATATGAATAGAACAATTATTGAGCTTCTACTTTGTGCCTGACTATGTACTAAACATTTAAAGAAATTATTTTATCTAAATCTTATAGCAATCCTAAGAAGTAGATACAATTATTTCACTTTCACAGATGGGGAAACTGAACCTTAGAAGTTCCATTAACTTGCTTAGGGCCACAATGTTCTGGAAATTAGGGAAGATAGATTCAAATTCCTCTAAGTCATATTCATTCTTCAAGGCTTTTTTGCTCTAACCAGTTAATTTCTTAGAGTCAAACTGTGTTTGTTTGGTGCCTGACAAGATTTGAAATATGTATTTTTGAGGCCTTCATCTACTGAGGCCTGCCTGGCAGAGTATAGGCAGTCTGTTTTGGAGGGTGGATCATTATCCTGAAGGGTGAATGTGGAAAATGAAGCTTACCTCTGAAACCAATTTACACTTTGATTTTTTTAACTCCCCACTCCCACATACTGTCAAGGTGAATAATGCTGTTTGAGGTAGCATTGTCTCAAAATACTTTTCCATGACTGTGAAGTAAGTTTTGGAGAAAGGATTATGACAGAAGGTTAGAAAAACAGCAAAATAATGACCAGGATGTTCAAATATCTTTAATTACTTTCCTGCACCTAGGTCTACGCTTCACATCTTCCTCAGTTGAGATAAATTAAAGTATTAATCCTACTGAACTGGTTAACTTGGGGAGCAGTACCTGAAGCTCTCTTCTTTTGGAATGATGTCATTGCGAAACATTTAGCAGCTTAGATTTATTAAAGTGTCTAGGATGAGCAGATGTCATTGAGGAAGCATAATGTCAATCCAGGGTGAGTGCATTTTTAGCATTCTTCATCTTGATAAAGGATTGTAGAAGGACAGAGGTTTCATAAAACTCCATGCATTCATATAGCTTTTAGTCTGTGTTTGGGCATAGTTTACTTAATCTTCACCTACACTGGAAGGACTCTATTGTGGAATAGCTCTGCTGCTCTCCCCAAGGGTTCCAACATGTAAGTAAAGAAAATTGTTCATTTTGAACAGATGTCTAAATGCTGCCTAGAATCAGGGAATACTAAGAGTAGGTAATAAATGTGAAACCTCCAGAACAATTATTTCAGGATATCGCCGATATTCTTCTAGTTGAGAGTAGAATAGCTTCTCCAAGTGCCTTTCTGTTCTTGATGGGATGAATGGGGTGTGGCAGGGTGCCTGGGAGACCCACAGACCCAGGTTTCAGTAGCGTTGGGGACTTTGCAGTTAAACTTAAATGCCATTTTCAGTTGACTGAAAAAATTTCTCTCTCTCTCCTTTTCTAAATATCATTTACCTTTTACCCTTTTAATATACTGATTTTCTTTTTAAAAACATTTTACATATTTATTTGAGAGAAAGAAGGGGAGAGAACACAAGTGGCAGGGGCAGAGGGAGAGGGAGAAGCAGGCTCCCTGCTGAGCACCGAGCCCAATTTGTGACTTGTGGGGGGACTCCATGCCAGGACCCTGGAATCATGACCTGAGACGGAGGCAGACGCTTAACTGACTGAGCCACCCAGGAGCCCCATATGCTGATTAATTTTCATCACTGAAGTGGAATATTCTGTACTTCCGCTTTTATCTACATGTTTGAACCCTTTTGGAGGAGAGAGATAATAAGTTGAACAAACAGTGCAAGGCAGAGTAAATCTCACTTGATAATTCAGTCTAATTTTTTTTTTCTCTCAATACACTTTAAAACAGGGAAACTAACCAGGTCTTTATATATTCTCAGACTCCAATAAATTTCAAAGTAGATGTTAGGTGTTTAAGCAGGCAGTCAGATTGGATTGAGAATCATAACCCAGGTTTATCTTGGTGTTCAGGGAACACCATGAAGCAATTTTAGTGAATTTCCCTGTCCTTTGGGTTTATCCCTTGTAAATACCTGTGTTTGTAGGCCACGGGAAGTAGGCTCCATTTAGTTAAGTAGTTCTTGGCCAAAGTCTATTTCTGTGATCAAATTGGCTTGGCTTCTGCCTGTGACTGCTTATGCCAGATGTGAATGCAGGCTAGAATGGCGATCTGGCTCCTCCACCCGCTCAGCAAACGCTCGGCTTGATACAGATCCCACGTCCCCGTTTCTCCCTTTTGCTGCAAGGGTCAGGTGTGCGTACGGGTGCCGTTCTTGCCTCACATATGGGTTTCTTGGTTCAACAGATACGCGTGGTACGCCTGTTATGGGCTGACTGTTGCAGTGTGCTCCACGTGCCTCCCTGCACGAGCCAGCAGGGTCGCCACCTTTCACCGTGTTTCTGTGTTTTCATCAAGTGAGACTGTGGCATTCTTTCAGTCTAATTATTTTGCGCTTTCTGTCTTCCTGGGTCCTCTAGCCTAGTTATGTTTTGGCCCTTGCTTCTGTTAAATTTATTAAACAAGGAAGCCATCAGATGGAGGTAGCTCTAATACCTATGCAAGCAAACCCAAACCCAGTCCTATAAATGATTCAAAGTTAAGAAACCGAAACCTAAGGACAAAATAGCCAAAAGGTTTTTCCAAACAAAGGCAAATGCTTAAGCTGTAGCCAACTGAATGATTTCCTTGCTTTTCTTCACCATCTTCTCTATGTCCGTCTCCTCATCCCTGTCACTGGGGCGCTTCTAACTACTCCTATGTGGGGCTGCCCAGTTGGAATCAATTTTTGCTCAAATAAACTCTCAAAATTTGTAATATGCTTCAGTTTACCTTTTAGCACTTCTATGATTTGATTTATAGACTTTTACAGGTGGAAAAATTTGCTCATTCATTAAAGAAATATATATTAAATGCTGCCACATGCCAGTCTCTATGCCAAATACAAAGTGCACAGCAGTGATCAAAAAGATAAGTTCCCTAGTCTCATAGAGCACAGTTGGATGGGGGAAGATCAACATTACAAAACAAACAAATAAATACATTTATGGTTACAAATTGTGGTAGGAATTGTAAGATGGAAAAAAAGGGGGGAGGGAAGAATTATGAAGTGAAGAGACCAATATGAGGTAGCTCCTTAAGACCGGAGGACCTCTTTGAGGAAGTGAATATGCATTATTATTGTATACTGGTGGTTTGCACAATTCCAAGTTATGAAAGGTGCCACTGGAGTTGGGCAACATGGTGACATTAAACCTGAAGGAAAGTGGCCCACCATGTGAACATACAATGAAAAAGTTTCCCTGTAGAGAGAAGAACATGTATGATAGCCCCAAAACAGGAAAAAGTTTGGGGTATTAGAAATTTGAAAGAAGGTCAGTGAGAGTGTAATAGTTGGGCAGGGAGAAGCCAATAGAAAAGAATGGAAAAGCAACAAAGACCTGACCAATATGGGCCTAATTGGCCATAGTAAAGTTTTGCTTTTATTTCAAAGATGATGGAAGAGTTTTAAATAAGAGAATGATAAATCTTAGGTTTTTAAAAGCTCTCTCAGTTGTAGTGGGGATAATGACAGAGTAGAGACCAGTTAGAGGTTTACAGCCCTAGTCTACACAAAAATGAGATTGGATTTAAGTGGTGGATTAAGAAATATTTTTGTTAGTATAATTGGGAGAATTTATTATTCACAAGTTGTAAATGATGGGTGAGGGAGATTATGATGTCATGATATAACTTATTTACTAACATTTTAAATTTAAAATGTTAATAAATCAAAGCTTTGATAACTAGCATTCCAAATAGTTTTATGTATTTGGCACTCAGCATTGAACAATGGAAAGATTATTTCCAACTGGAAGTCTTAAATTACACTGAGTATGTTATGGCCTTGTACATAGTAAATGATTATATAATGCTCAGTACATGCTCAGGTATATATTAAGTGATTAATTAAAGTAGTAATATTTCTATTATGCTAATAATTTATAAATGCTCAGGTCCATATTAGATGACTACATAACACAGGTAGTGTTTCTACTACTTTAATAATTTATAAAAGTAAATAAACATATTTTTAATAATTCTTCCTAATTTCTCAGTATTAGTAGAATAAGTATTACAATTGTGAAAGTCTACATGAAATGCTTTGACAGATCAATCACTGTAAAAATCCAGAATAGGTTTGTTCCTATTGGACAAGAAGGACAATTTCTGCCAGCTTGAGGAGCTGGTAGAACACGACCCTGAGCTGTTGCTGGTCACCTGTGATGGTACCTGGGGAAGACAAGAGGACAATTCTTAATGAAGTCTTTGAAGCCCTGGGTCCAGTTCCATCAGCAATTCAAATTCCCAATGACACGAGGCAGCATGTTTCCTTTTGGAATTTCAAACTGAAATAGGATTTCTATCACTTTTTAAAGCTTATTCATATTTTTTAGGAATCTCTATACCCAACGTGGGGCTCAGGCTCACAACCCCGAGATCAAGAGTCATGTGTTCTTCCAACTGAGCCAGCCAGGCACACCAGATTTCTGTTATTTTTGACAAAATGTACTTGGACCAAATAAAGACCTTAGCTTTAAGCGAGAGGCTATAACTTAAGGAGAAAATAAAAAATGAAATTATGACAAAGAAAGCAGAATGCACACACACACACAGGGAATGGAAGAGTCAGGACACTTGAAACCTAGTTTTGATTTGTCTACTTTAAGCCCTTTTGACTATAGTTCCCTTATTTGGAAAACTAGTGTCCATTCTGTTTCTAAATTGCTGTTTCTTGGTACTGATTTTAGTATTTCAGTATCCAACTTGAATCAGCTATCTTATTTCTTGGTTTTATTAAGATATATAAGACCAGTGAGGAAACAAAAATGTCTTCCTTAGATGGCTATATTGAATAAGGAAACAAAAGAATATTCACCTAAAGTGGTCAGATTAGAATATAGCCATTAAAATAGAGAATTAACTATAAAAAATAGTGGATCATACATCTATGTCAATTTTTTATGGAGATGTGTCGATACATAGTTTGAATTTGTGCTGTTAGACAAAGACTCAGCTGCAGAGAACGTGGAGAATGCTAATCTCTCAGGAACATACAAATCAAATTGTGCTGACCAGGGGTTCTCAGGTCTATAAAGGGTATCATAAAAATATAAAAATAGGCTCTGCTAGTCTCACTTTTATCTCTTTGGAGGAACTATGGGTTATTCATCTGTTATCTTACTTGATTTCTTTCCATATCACTGTGTACATATAAATGATACCATTTGTTTGGCATCTGGGGCTATAGATCAGAGGAGATGGGAGACCATAGGCACCCCAAGGCTACTGGAATCACCATCTCTACCCCATCACCCATGCGAGGCATAGCTGTGTGCTTTGACATCCTGGCTGTCAAAAAAGATATGTGACTTATATATTCCTATTGTTACTACTTTTCTTAATGAACAATCAAAAGTCTTTTTCCTTAAATTCTTGCTTTGGGCTTATATCAGGTGTAGTATCAGAGGTCCTTAAAGCACTGTAACAGGGATGTTAGCACTTCACGATCTGGAAAAGAAAGATCCTCGGTTTGCAATAGCTTTATACAATAAGCAGACTCTTTTGTAATGTCTATTTAATGAAAAGGGAGCTTTTCCTTTATATCTGCAACCACATTCATAGAATGCCAGAGGTGGGGGGGGTGTCACTTTCCATTAACCACTTGCTGATTTTCAGATAAGCCTTCATAAACTGTGTGTAGAACACTTAAGTAGCTATTAGGGTAGGTCCTTTGGATGCTCAACAAAAGATGTCATACTGTGCCTTACCTTGGTCTCCAAGAGGTTAAACCCTGTTGTTTCCATAGTGCCTGTGAGTTATATTTGAAATCAGCATTTATTTTCTTGTTCTGAGCCTATTCTTTCCTAATTAATTTAGTGCTTACAATGGTTATATCCTACTGGGAAAATATGTAGGGAAAACCCAAAAGAACTAAGGAGAAAAAGATCAAAGCATTAATTTGAGTTGAAAAGAATATGTGTCTCATTCAACATTCACGACATTTACTTTTACTTATTTTTCTTAGGATAAGTTAATCTCTCAAAGGAGTCTATTCTCATGGTTTCAATGGAGAGGTGATTTTGAAAGAAGTCAATTTCTCTGAATTGAGTGCTGACCTTTGCTTTATTTTTACAGAGGAATCCCTTTTCTCCTTGCTGCTGCCCTCCCATATTTTACAATTACTCCTATCTTAAGTCGATTTATGCTTTCTATGTGGCTCAGGAGGGAGTTAGCCTATGCCCAGCTGTTTTGAATTTACATTCGACTTGTCTCTCCAAAGTCTTGCCTGAAAATTGCCTCATCAATGCAGGATAGCACAGGCTATTTCCTGAGCATAAAGATATATATTTCCTTCTAGGAAACCCACCGACTTAAATTTCCACCTGCTCTTCCTGGATTTATAATATTTACTAAGGAGGTTATGCATCTGTCCTGCCCACTCCTTACTATTCCACATGATTTACTTTTACTTGGCTTTAAGCAATAAAAGGTGACTAAGAAGATAGAAATGATTCATTTCTAGGTGCCATGAGGAAATGTAAGAGCACAATTTTCTTCTATTTCACCAAAGATGAAGGCTTAAAAGTAATTTTTCCCATCTGATCATTCAATCCTGAAGATAAGCTTCAGGAAATATCAGCTGGTCAGAATTTATTTTTTAAGACTTTTCTTAGAGCAGTTTTTGATTTACAATAAAATTGAGAAGCAGGTACAGAAATTTCCAACTTACCTCTGCTCCCCCTCATGCACAGATTGCCTCCCCGTTATCAACATTGCTCACCAGAGTGTACATTTTTTTCCCTTTTTAACCAAGAGTGAACCTATACTATATGTATATATATGATATTATAATATCATACATATTTTCACTGCTCTGAACATCCATTGTTTTGCCTATTCATCTCCTGCTCTAATCCCCTCCACCTCTGGAAATCATTAATTTTTTTATTGTCTCCATAGTTTTTTTTTTTTTTCCCAAAACATCATATAGTTGAAATCAGATAATATATAGCCTTTTCAGATTGTCTTATCTCACTTAGCAATATGCATTTAAGGTTTCTCTATGTATTCTCATGGCTGGATATCTCCTTTCCCTTTAGTGCTGAATAATATTTCACTGTCTGGATGTACCTGTTTATCCATTTATCTACTAAAGGGCATTTGGTTGCTTCCAAGTTTTGGCAATTATGAATAAAGCTGCTATAAAGATTTATGTGCAGGTTTTTGTGTGCACCTCAATTTTAACTCCTTCCTACTAGCAATGAATAACAGTTCCTGTTGTTCCCTATCCTTGCCAGCTTTGGGAGTTGCCCATGTTCTGGATTTTGGCTATTCTAATAGGTGTGTAATAGTACCTTATTTTTGTTTAAATTTGTATTCCCCTGATGACACATGACATGGAACATTTTTCATGTTTGCCACCTGTATGCCTTCATTGGGGGGGGTGTCTATTAAGATCTTTGGCTCAGGGTGTCTAGGTGGCTCAGTTGGTTAAGCACCTGAGAAGTCAGGTGATGATCTCAGGGTCCTGAGATTGAGCCCTATGTCAGGCTCCCCACTCAGTGAGGAGTCTGCTTCTCTTTCTCCCTCCACCCTCCCCGTTTGTGCTCTCTTTCTCTCTCAAATAAATTAAAAAAAACCTTAAAACAAAAGTTCTTTGTTTCATTTATTAATCAAGTTGTTTGCTTTCTTATTCTTCAGTTTTAAGAGTTTTTTGAATATATTTTGGATAGCATTATTTATCAGATGTGTCTTTTGCAAATATTTCCCCCTAAACTATAGCTTGTCTTGTAATTCTCTTGATATCATCTTTTGCACAGCAGAAAATTTTAACAAACTCTAGCTTATCAATTATTTCTTCCCTGGGTTGTGTCTTTGGTATTGTATCAAAAGTGGCATTGCCATACCCAAGATCATATAGGTTTTCTCCTATGCTCTCTTCTAGGAGTTTTATAGTTTCATCTTTTATATTTAGGTCATTATATAGGTCATATATTTAAGTCATAATCCATTTCAGTTATTTTTGTGAAAGGTATAAAGTCTCTGTCTAGTTCCTTTTTTTTTTTTGCATATGGATGCTCAGTTGTTCCAGCACCATTTGTTGAAGGGACTATTGTATTGCTTTTGCTTCTTTCTCCAAGACCAGTTGACTATATTTATAGATCAGCATTTATTTTTAAACAATTCACAAAATTTTCACCTACTCTTCTTGCAAAAATAGTAACAATGGTTAATATATTGGATGGATATGAATATCAATAGTTTCAAAAAGGAAAGTTGGATATTTTAGATCAGAATTTGAATTTAGTATGACAGACTCTGTCCTTCCATCGTCTCCATGCCTGACCTTGCTGGCCAGGTGAGGAGCTTCCTACCAATGTGTGTGCCTCCAGCCTGAAAATGCTTACTCAGCTAAACAGTATGCCCTTCCAAAAGATGGAGGGGTATGTGAGTACTTACATTTTATTTTTAAAATTAAGTTCTTTCTCATCCATTACTTTTTAACCTGTTGCTTTCTTTTATTCCTTGGCCTATGCAATGGAGGTTTCTAACCTGGAGTCTGTGAATGGATTGTAGAGGATCCGTAGTCTTTTCAAAAACTATTTTGAGTGAATGTGCAGATAGCTGTTACCCTCAGGACAAGTGTTCATAGTGTTTATCAGATTCTTAAAGGGTCCTGTGAACCCAAATGATTAGAGCCACTGTTAACCACTCATGTTAAATTCTATGGCTCAGATAATCTTGATATTTTACAGAATTATACCTAACGGAAGGGACAATTAAACTGTGAAGTATTAATTCTCTATACTATGATTTATGTTTATGTATTTGTGTGTGGATATTGTGTAACTTTCCTCTGATCTTTCTACTGAAAATCCTTTGAGGCTTTGGAAGTTTGGTTCGATATAAATCACTGTCATCACACCACCAAGGTGAATCCTTGTGTACAGCCACACGATCTGGACACTGAAAGCTGAGAATCACCATCATCTACTCTTCCATGCCTCCACACATCTTAAGAAAAATATTTACTGAATTAAAAAATCTAATCATAAAGATTATTAAAATCTTAGCTATATATTTCCTAAAATTAGCTAAAATTTCAGAGTAATTTTCACTTCTCTGTGGAATCTAAAAAAAGGAAAAAAATTTAATTCCTAGAAACAGCGAGTAGAAAAGTGGTTGCCAGAGGCTGGAGGATGGGGAAATGTGGAAGGGTTAGTAAAAGAAGACAAACTTTCAGTTATAAGAAGAATAAGGTTTGAGATCTAACTGTGGAACACAGTGACTATAGTTGATAACAGTGTTGTATAACTGAAATTTGCCAAGACAGTAGAATTTAAATGTTCACAGGGGGTGAGGGGAGAGTGGGCGCAGAAGAGGCAACTATGTGAAGTGATGAATGTGTAACTGACTTGATGGGGGAAATCCTTCCATAATGTACATATTATCACATTGTATACTTCAAATATCTTATAATAATGGGGTGCCTGAGTGACTGGGGAGTCTGGGTGGCTCAGTCTCTTGAGCATCCACCTGTTGGTTTCAGCTCAGGTCATGATCTCATGTGTCATAGGATTAGGCCCTGCATTGGCTCCATGCTCAGCCAGGAGTCTTCTTGAAGATTATGCCTGTGTGCATAAGCATGCTCTCTCTCTCTCTGGGATGCCTGGGTGGCTCAGTTGGTTAAGCGACTGCCTTCGGCTCAGGTCACATGATCCCGGAGACCTGGGATCGAGTCCCACATCGGGCTCCCTGCTCAGCGGGAAGCCTGCTTCTTCCTCTCTCACTCCCCCTGCTTGTGTTCCCTTTCTCGCTGTGTTTCTCACTGTCAAATAAATACAATCTTTTTTTTTTTTTTTAAAAAGCATGCTCTCTCTCGCTCTCTCTCTCTAAAAAAAAAAGTCAAATCTTAGGAAAAAAAAGAAAAAAATATAATATTTTCATCACATGTGGTCGATGCTGGCGTCACACAACCCTGAAATTTTGTGCACCTAGGTGAGAGAAAAGTAAATCAAACAGTATCTGGGTCTGTGGAGAAACAAGGGACAGCAAGAGTAAAACACTTTAATTAGATCTGATTGTTAATACAACCAAACAAAAATAGGAAAAGTACCATAGGGTTAATTAGAATTAATGTCTAAGGTCAGGTAAAGAGTGAGACATAAATGTGGGAAAAAATTTAAGGTTGCTGGAAAAAAAAAGAATCATTTCATTTCTGTTGGTTTACTATGTTTCCAATGTGTCTGCAACTCGTTAAGTTGCAAGTGTCAGTTATTTTTGTGTAACCCAGAGAATATAACACAATTTTTATTTTCCTTGGAACCTCTTCTTAATATTTAAGATGTTCTGCATTGGAGGCTCCACACTGGGTTATAAAATTGGAATATAACTGTTGATTTTAGTTCGATGTCTTTGTGAAATGCATTCTGCTATCCACACAATATTTCTCATTTCTTGCTCCTTCAGCTTTGTGTATGCATAAAACACGCCATAGTGGAATTGCCTGTTGAATGCCAGCACGTTCATTTGTACCTGAGGAAGGAAAAAACAATACAGACCATCACTTATCGGGAGCATACAACATTTATGAAATGTTAAACTACAGACTGGCTTGTGTTTGTACAGTGCTTATTTGTATTTAAATAGGCGCTGTCCAAATTGGGCCAAATAGAGGAAAATGGTAGCAATTCAACAAGTTCTAAAAGGAACTTTAGTGCCACTCTACAGATAAAGATAGACAACAGTAGTTTAAAAGGTAAGTTTATAAAAAGTAAATAGTAAAAGTCAAATATAATATGATTTCACTTATTTGTGGAGCATAAGGAGTAATATGGAGGACAGTAGGAGAAGGAAAGCAAATGTGAACTGGAGTAAATCAGGGAGGGGGATGAAACATGAGAGACTTCAGACTCAGAAACAAACTGAGGGTTCTGGAAGGGATGGGGTGGGGGTGGGTGAGCTTGGTGGTGGGTACTGAGGGCACGAATTGCATGGAACACTGGGTGTGGGGCATAAACAATGAATCTTGGAACACTGAAAAAATAAAATAATGCAATAAAAAAATTTAAAAAATAAAACCAGAAAAAAAATAAAAAGTAAATAAAATAAAATAGGTTTATAGAATCACTAGACAAACCACAAATCTTTGCAGCACTGCTAGCACAAAGATTCCCAGGAAAATCTTGGCATTTGAGTGTGTATGTATGTGCAGGACTTTGTAGTAATATATATAGTTGGCTTTTAGCTAGTGGGTTTGTCTCATTTAGGTAAACTATTTTTCCTATGTCACAACTTTGAAAATGTTAAAACGGTTTGTAGGCTGCCTAAGTCTCCTCACAGGCCCCTGGAATTCAGAATGAATGACACTAAGAGCTTTTTTAGGATGCTTCTTTTATTCTTTTCCATTTTGAAAAAGGATGAGAGGTACTGAGTCCCTCATGCAGTTCTGAAAGCATCAAGCTAAGTCTTCAGGAAGGGGGAAGTCCTTGCCTTCAGGGACAGACACTTAACTTTTCCTGCTGAGGAGCTTTCTTAACAGCCTTCTTTGAAGCAGCTGTGCAACAGTGTGGAATTTTAAAAATATCCCTAATATATGGGATAACTGGCATTTTTTTTACTTCTTTCTGTGACAGGCACTAGAGAGCTGCAGGGAAATGTCAGAAGTAGGACTTATAGGAAGGGACCCAAACTGCTTTCTGGAGCCGGTCCTACTCTAAAATTTGGATAAAATTTCAGGGTTTTCTGTCAATCAATTGAAAGAGAAGGGCCAGTGGTTTTAGAGAAGTGAATCAAATACAGTAGAAAATTTCTCCATGTTTGGGAGACCTTATCTGGTTATCCCCATCTCCCTCAAAAAAAGCCCTTTTGTTGAACAGTCCGGTAGCCTGGGAACTGACTATAAATGGATTAAGTATTATTATGTTTTTCAGGGCAAGAGAATAGTCTAGGCTGTCCAGATAGATTTCCATATAAATAATTCCTAAGTGTTACAATTGTGTTCCTAAATTATATCAGAACCATAGACAATTCCTTCTTGAAGAAGGGATGGATTAGTGAGATGCAGTTAACAGAGCGTACACCATGAGGTAGTCAATATATGATCATGAGAATGTCCTATTTCTGATTCTCTAGTTAATTATGCAACCGTTAAGAAAGAAAAAATGCATTCTTCACTATGTGTACTGGATAGGACACTGTGTTTTTGGATAAGACAATTTAATGGGAAGCCATCATATGTGAACCACTGGGCCTCCAACCCACAGATACTAGTACCCATTTGGCTGTCAAATTGTGAATGTACTTAATCAAGTGAATTGATCAACTGAAAAAAGAAGCCCTCCAAAGTAAGAAAACATCTAAAACTGAGAGTAAGAGAAAAGCATACATAAGCTAATAGCATTTCCATTTATATCATACCTCACGCTCATAAAACACATCTTCCAATGTTTTTCCTCCACTGCCATCACCCACAGCCTCAAACAAAGGCTTGTATACCTAAAAAACAGAGGCTGTTTTTAAACATATTCTCATCTCTTATAAACATGCACGAAGATATCTGTCCAGAAGGACTGAATGTTTTTTATAGGATCTTTTGCTTCCTGAAAACAATACAAAAATTCCAGATAAAAGAGCATGGATGGATTTCTAGCCTATTGGCTTATTCAAGCCTACAGGGCAAGAGGCAAGAGCAAGTCTACTCTCAATATACGTTATATGAGCTAATTTCTGCATCAGGTTCTTAGAGCTAGTTGGGTACATTATAGAGGATAAATGAATGCTTGTGGTTTAACCAGCATGGGTTTATGGGTTCTTTGAAATGACAGTTGATAAAATTCACATAGACTTTCAAGCATGGAAGGGGTCGAAACTGGGGAGAAGCCCAAAATTTAATATAATGCTAAGAAAGCTCTTGTGATGACGTAAGCTACTACAAAGGTTTACGCAGTTTGCTGACTTTCCTGGAAGGCTTCAGAAACCCATAAGAAAAGATAAGAGTGTCATTCCAATTCTGGAAAAGTTACCTGGAGGGCATTATGTTGCCATAGGTCAGAAGGAATGGAATTAGGGGATGAGCTGAGAAGCCACAGACTCTTAAGAGAGCATTTAGATGTGGAGTAAGGGAACAACATGGCAGCCCTCCTTCCATTCCTTATTTCTGGCCCTGATTAAAGGGAATGATAGAAACCACTATGTCCATATTCTCCCTTGTATTTGAAGTAGACATTCTGTACCTAAGTCTGTTTACCCAATGGGTAAAGGACTGCTGGGTCAGGCTCTTTTATAGAACTTTGACATAAGCTCACATATGCAGAACACTGCATCAGTGCCTCTTGAAGAACTTGCTTTATCAAGCACTTCAGAAGACGTGCTCAAATAACTGCTCCTTGGAGATTTAAACAAGTACTTGCTTGGCAGGAACCTCAAAAATTAAAAAAGAAGAAGAAAGAAAGAGAAAGAAAGAAAGAAAGAAAGAGAGAGAGAGAGAGAGAGAGAGAGAGAGAGAGAGAGAGAGAGAAAGAAGAGAAGAGAAAAGAAAAGAAAAGAAAAGAACCCACGTGGTTTAGAAACTTGAAGTACTTCTTTGGGATAGACAGTTCTAGAGTGACATTACTTTCTACCTTAGAAACATAACTGCTTTAGAGAAGATATATACATTTAATGTGTGAACTTCTAAAGTACAGGTAATGAAATGTGAGAAATTCGGGGTGCCTGGTGTAGTTACATACTCCATAATGGTCGGCTACCCTCCTCATTTGATCGAAGTCTTCTGCTTGAGCCAAAAGTCGCAACCCTTCAGGATAGAGCTTGCCACAGGTTGGGTAGAGGGTCTCCCGGTCGTCTTTGCTCAGTTCAGTGCCAAAGGAGTTAAGAGTGATGATAAAAGCACGTCTGTCAGCCTCAAACTGAATTTACAAGACATAAAATCAGTGAAATCTAACCATGTACTAAATGCTATAAACAAGAACCCTAAGGAGACAAATTCATTTCCATAGTGATTTGCTTTTCTTTCCAGATTTATGTCTAATTATAATACAAATGTGTTATTAATGTTCCCTTAGCCTCTTTTTTTTTTTTAATATTTTATCTTTTTAGTTTGACAGAGAGGGAGAGAGAGCATGAGCAGGGGGAGTGGCAGAGGGAGGAGGAGAAGCAGACTTCCCGGCTGAGCAGGGAGCCTGACGTGGGGCGAGGTCCCAGGAGCCTGGAATCATGACCTGAGCGGAAGGCAGCTGCTTCACGGATTCAGCCACCCAGGCGCTCCAACCCTTAGTCTCTTTTCAAAATGGAGTAATTTAATTTTGTTTCCAGAGAAGGGTCACACACTGATAATGGTCCATGAACCTTGAAGTCCCCATTTAACTTTACTTTCCAGGCTCTTTTCAATTAGTTACTCAGGGGTCTCTGTCACATAGGTCACTAGAGTCTCAAACGTCTCTTCCACAAACATGGGAATGGTCCTACTTGCTGGGGTCTTTCCAGGGATAGGACAAGATAACATAAGTGGAAGTTTCTGGCAGGGTGTCTGGAACAGAGTACATGTTGTAAATGTTGGCATCTCTTTCTGGCTCTTGATGTCAGTCTGTTGTGTTGTTGTTTTAACCTATGTAACTTTATGCTACTTACATTTGTTTGCACTTTGATGGTTTTGGTTTCCTTCTTGCAATTCCTAGCTTAAGTATCAATCAGTCAAACTATGTAGCTCAGGATTATGTGGCCCAGGACAAGTTACCCTCCTCTCAGGCTTATTTCCTCACTTGCAAGATGACAGGGTTGGATCTCATGCTCTTGCAGGTGGGCCACATACACTCATGTCCTGTCTACATATACTCATGTCCTGTCTTTGTGCTGAGCACCACCAGGCACCTGAGCACACAGCCCCATGTCAGGCTGATTTCCTTTAACCACTCAGTTTTTCTTGAAATTTCTTACTATTCCTTTGGTCTCCATGTTTCTTTTATCTCTTGGTTCTCCTACCTCCTCTGACCATACCGTCTCAGTCTGTCCTTCATGGGATCTTCTCTGCCTATCATGGGAGTTTGTCATAGTGTCCCTGAGCTGAGAAATTCTCTATATACCTGAAACACCCTGGATTATTTAATTTAATTTAATTTTAATGTTATAAATTTAATATAAAATTTAATATTATTTTAATTTATTTATTATTTATACATTACATTATTTTAAAATCTGGAAATTATTTTTCTCCTTTCTACACTGTAAAATCTTTGATGGAAATCATGTCACTCTTGTTTATTGTTTATTTTTTAATATCCAATGCCTGACATGTAGGAAGACCATAACCATTTACTGAATCCAAGAGAATGTCTGTGATCCTACTACTTTCAGAATTTTCCAATACTCTCTACAATGTTGCTACTCAGGGTGTATTTCTTGGGTCAGTAGCTTTGATGTCATCTAGAAGCTGTTAGAAATGCAGTCTCAGGTGGCTGTATCGGTTAGGCATCCCACTCTTGTTTTCGGCTCGGGTCATGAGAAAAAGAAATGCAGTCTCAGGCATAGTCCAGCCCTACTAAACCAGGGCTTGCATTTTCACATGATTCCAAGGTTATCTGTGTGCATACAATAGCTGATACAAATTGTTCTACAACATCCTTTCATCAGTTTACTTTTGATGAATTAACAAATCCAGATTTGCAACAAATTTTACTGGAACTCTTTTGTTAGAATAGGTGTTTCTTATCACCTATGAGGAGGGTGAGAGTTGGTTCCTTCTGATCCTTTCGATTGACCTCACAGAAAGTATGGGTGACCCAGAAGCAGGAAGTGGCCTTATTTGGAAGCAAAGGCAGCCACCCTTGGCTACTGAATGCAACTGTCAGGAATTTTAGACGTTCCAGAGACAGAAGAAATGCAAGAGGGAGATTTTATGGCAATAGGAAACCTTGAAATAAAAATTAAAGCAGGAGGGCCAACAATAGAGTTAAATGTCCACATGCCTTTTAATGTGCTTTCTAGTTCTAAGATGTTCGAGTTTTGCTTTATTGAGCAATCATTGACATACACTACTGAGAAGATGTTAGTGTTTTCAGGGGAGCGGTGGGGTGGAATAGGCAGCATTGCAGACGTGTTGAGCAGTGGAGGCTGTTCTAGAGGAGGAAGATGCATGAAGTTATAAAGCATGATGCACACAGGAATGTTCTTGGCTCAAGCTCTGGGAAAGCAGATGAAGAAGTAGACTGCAGTGAGTACTTGGACAGGTAGCTGGGAAGAGAATAGGAATGACTTCATAGACCATGCCAATAGAGGGCTTTGACTGATACAATGGGTTCTCTGAACCCTCAACTTCTTGTTCTTGTGAATACTTCTTCCCTTTGCCTAAAATGTGTGCACTTCATTCCAGAAACCTCCATGTTGAAATCTTACTTGCATTTGAGGGTCCCATCAAATGGCCCCCCTTTTTTTTACAAGAGGCCCTTCTATTTCCTTCCCAATTGAATATGATTTCCTTTGAATTCTTGTTATCTTTTAACTTCCCTTTTATTATAACTGCCTGTATATCTACCTTAGTACCTTTTTTTAGTCTAGAGGCTCTTTGTACGAGAGCGTGTGTATTCTTAGTGGAAGGAGCTATAATCTTGAAATTGTAAAAGGGCTATCTTGTGTTTGACCATCCCTAAGCAGAAGTTTGACACAACATCTGATTATGGACGAGAGTAAATGGGGGTAGTATTCCATTTCACTTAAGCCCTCTCTGTCATTTATGGAGGGTTGGCTTCCTGTGTGGCACAGATGATGCCAGATATCCTATGTCCTTTCACTCTTCCTTACACTCATTCATTTTAAAACTGTAACTTATTTTTTGTTGTTGTTGCAAAAGTATACTGTTGACCTATTCAAAATCATTATCAGTTGCACATGATAGAGTGGGGCTGATCAGGTCACACGTTCTTGCCCATTCATTATCGAAGGACAGGAATACCTTGTGGGGGCAGGGGGTGGAGGCATTGATGGCCGTGGAAGAGAATGAATGAACTGGAATGGAGCCCAGACTTGCTAGCTCTGGAAGATGAAACATTCTATGCTTGCTTTTCACTGTTTCATTAAACATATAGGTTGTCAGAAGAGCAAAGACAAACTAATAAGAGGCATAAGGGCAAACAGTACACCACAGTGTATTTGCCTTGAACATAACTCAATTTCTTTTTTTTTTCCCATATAAAGTCACAATCTCGTAATTAGGTCCAATTTTTGCACACAAGGCCAGGTTAATGTTCTCTTTTACCATATTCTTTTGAAGTCTCTTAACTGAGATTAAAGAAGAACATATATGGAAGAACTTTGTAACTGGAAGTGCTCTATTGTTGCACAAATAAAATGGAGGTAATTACACAATCTGATATATTTACATAAATATTTCAATTTATATAAATCTGACAAATCTCTGATCATATCATTAGAAATGTCTTAACTGCATGCTATGTGTAACTAATACTTTTACATAATGTATAAAGATAGTTAAATATACTTTTATTTATTTATTTTTTAAAGATTTTATTTATTTATTTGGCATAAATAAAAAGTGAGAGAGGGAGAAGCAGGCTTCCAGTGAGCAGGGAGCCTGATGCGGGGCTCAATCCTGGGTCTCCAGGATCATGACCTGAGCTGACGGCAGTTGCTTAACCAACTGAGCCACTCAGGCATCCCAAATGTACTTTTATTTTTAACACAGCTTGAAGAAAACCTAATTTAATGTGGTAGTTATTATGGGTATAGGAAAGGGATAATGGGAACACTGGTATATAGTAGTTTGATCAAAGCATTATAGTGATAAGGATTCTTCTAATACTTTACTGTCTTTTCTGTATTACTGAGGATTACAGAGACATAATTCTTATCTAATTCTGATTTTTATAGCACATTCAATATGATCTTGTTTATGAATTAGCACTTACTTTAAAAAAAAAAGATTTTATTTATTGGAGAGAGAGAGGGAGCCCAAGCAAGGGGGAATGGCAGAAGGAGTGAGAGAAGCAGGCTTTGCACTGAGCAGGGAACCCAATGCAGGGCTGGATCCCAGGATCCTGGGATCATGACCTGAGGGGAAAGCAGATGCGTAACCAACTGAGTCTCCTGAGTGTCCCAAATTAGCACTTACTTTTATCCAAGAATTGTGAATGGTGACGTTAATGTAGAGGTAATATAATGGAAAACACAGAGGACTCAGAGCTAGGCTACCTGGGTTCAAATTTGACATTATCACTTATCAGCTGTGTGTCATCTGTTACTATTATTATCCTCCTTTGTGCCTCAGTTGCCTGTTCTGAAAAATAGATACTAAACTCCCATGTTGTTGTGTTGGGTTTTTTTTTTAGGTTTTTTTATTTATTCATTTGAGAGGGAGAGAGAGAGAGGGAGAGAGAGAGAGATCAAGCCCATGAATGGGTGTAGGGTCAGAAAGAGAAGGAGAAGCAGGTTCTCCGCTGAGCAGGGAACCTGATTAGGGACTTGATCCCAGGACTCTGGGATCAGGACCTGAGCTGAAGGCAGACACTTAACCAGTTGAGCCATCCAGGTGCCCTCATTGGGCTGTTTTGAAGTCCAAGTGAATTCAAGTACATAAAGCACCTAGGATAGTATCTGGCACCTAATAAATGTTAACTATTAATAATATCATTGTACATCTTCTGGAAGGTTATGAGTTTTACCATAGCTCTTATTTCACATATTTTGTGGGTATAAAGCACACAAACCATTTCTAAACCACAGGAATTATGCTAGTAGAAATTACACTTTCAAGCCATAGATAATGTGGCTTCTTATAGCATGGCTAGTAGTTAAAAATTTATGACAGGAAAGGGGAGTGCTTTATAGGGCCAGTAGGTCACTTATGTTATGTGATCAGAATGTCTGAAAGAGACTAGCTCACTTTCTGACATTTAGTACACCATAAAAAAATGTTATTTATTTATCAATGCCCACTTCCTGTGTAACACAAATAAAGGCAAAAAAGATTTCTTGGAGTTTTCCAGTGATAAATTGTTACTTCAAGGACTGCTTGTGCTTGAAGAGTTTCAACAGGGATAGCAAAGTATTTTTAACTGTAAAAATTTTAATGATTAGATGTTTTGAGGGGAACTAATTTTATCATATGCAGTTTCAGAACATTAGGTTAAAATATATGCAGATGAAGTTATTCAGGTTTTTTTTTAAATATTTTATTTATTTATTTAAAAGACAGAGGGAGAGAGTGAGAGAGAGCATGAGAAGGGAGAAGGTCAAAGGGAGAAGAAGACTCCCCGTGGAGCTAGGAGCTAGATGTGGGACTCGATCCTGAGACTCTGGGATCACGACCTGAGCCCAAGGCAGTGGCTTAACCAACTGAGCCACCCAGGCACCCCACAGGATTTTTTGTTTTTATCCTTTTTTGCCTAAAGGGTAGTTGTTTTTGCTTTTGTTTTTAAGATTTTATTTATTTATTTGGCAGACAGAAACACAGCAAGAGAGGGAACACAAGCAGGGGGAATGAGAGAAGGAGAAGCAGGCTTCCCACCAACCAGGGAGCCCGATGTGGGGCTCGATCCCAGGACTCCGGGATCATGACCTGAGCTGATGGCAGAAGCTTAATGACTGAGTCACCCAGGCACCCAAAAAGGCAGTTCTTATCAGGCTTTTTCTTGAAATCAGAAGTCATTGAACTATTTAATGTACCCAGCAATGAAGGCACTGTAACAGATAATCTAATGATTAAAGATATTCTTTAGACAAAACTTAGTTTCACAGGGCAAAGCAAAGGGGTTTTCTAAATTTACAATGGTATCTGCCTCCCCACTCCCCCTTATTCAAGTGAAGCCAGCAAAAGAGATTTATATGAAACACAATACAAACTATGCCCACGATGTCCCCAGATCCTTCTGATCTCTGGCCTGAATCTCTGAGATTGACACATGCAAGCAAGAGGAGCTCGGAACACAGATGAAATCGGTGATGATAAAGAAGAATTAAAAGATTATAGAATCAGTTAGAGAGGCAGAAAGCAGTGGTGGCATTAGATACCTAATTCAGTGAGCATGCCAAGAATGAATCACCTAACCCAAAGAGTCTTCTTACCCAGAGCCAGAATGCTTGAGGATTGTTTGAGTCTCCTTTATTTTAGGATTTATATAAGGAGCAAGGCCTATAGTAGACTTTGGTTCCACATTGTGAGAATTCCCAGCTTGCCCAGTGTTCCTTATTGGAGGGAAGTTGGGTTATTATTACAAGTAGTCATGGTCTACCAACTGCTCATAGTATACCAAATTTTTAACTAATTATAATACACTTTGTTCATATTACATCAAAATGAATCATGACCAAGCTTCTATAAGTATTATTCTTTTCTAGTTCCACAATAACTCCTCTACATAGAAAATTTGGAAAATACCACTCTTAATTGAAGGCATCAAATGATATATATGCTAAAATATGTTGTTTATTTTTAGATAAAGGAGCTTTTTTTAAAAAAGATTTTATCTATTTATTTGACAGAGAGAAACACAGCAAGAGAGGGAACACAAGCAAGGGGAGATAGAGAGGGAGAAGCAGGTTTCCCACCGAGCAGGCAGCCTGATGCGGGGCTCGATCCCAGGTCTCCAGGATCATGACCTGAGCCGAAGGCAGTTGCTTAACCAACTGAGCCACCCAGATGCCCCAATAAAGGAGCTTTTTAAAAAAAGTTTTAATTTATTTGAGAGAGAGACAGACAACAAAAGAGAGAGTGGGTATGAGAAGGGGGGGTGGTGGAAGGAGGAGAACCAGGCTCCCTGCTGAGTGGGGAGCCCAATGTGGGGCTTGATTCCAGGACCCAGGGTCATGATCTGAGCTGAAGGCAGACACTTAACTGACAGCCACCCAGGAACCCATAGATAAAGGAGCTTCTAACATTAAGAAATATAAGTATGATTATATAAATAAAAAGTGTGTGAGCACATTATTTGGCATAAAGAAATTCAAGGACTTTCTTACCTCAAGAATGGGACACATGATTTCTGCTGTGACATCACCATGATTCTTACAGAATTTATAGAATGCCTCGAGGTAAGACTTCAAAAGAAGAAAGATCATAAAACAATAAAATGAATATATTTTCCTTTGGAAATTTGTAGATCAGCTTTTCATGGCTTATCAAATACTTTAATGGAGGATGAATTACTTGTCCTATAGGGCATTACTTTATTAAAAATTTGATACAAACTTTCACATTGAAGGATGTTGCACAGCTTTAAAAAAGAACAAAATTGTACTTATTGTACCTTATGATTCCTTAATAAGCACTTTTTTTTTTGCATGGTTCTTGGGTTTATGTCACACAGCTAATTTTTGGTACTCTTAAGAGTGCCAAACTCTTCTATGAGCTCAACAAAGGGTTCTGGATTTGGTCCTGTGCTGACATTTAATGTCTCTTGGTGCTCAGGAGACCTGTCGGGATGGCTTTGAACATGGAGGACACACTGGGAAGGCAGAGTCTGGGCTGAACAGTTAGGCTGACCATGTTTGCATCCCAGCTCAGTTACTTACTAGTTAACTCACTTCTACCAAGTGAGTTACCTCTCCAGGTCTCTATTTTCTCATCTGAGGAATGGGGATAGCAGACAGTTTTGCTGGCTAGATTAAGTGACTCAATGCCTATAATCTTCTTAGAACAGTGCCTTCTGCTAGCTATAGCTCAAGGATGCCTTCTCTAAGTCCACACATTCTTTACAAAAAAGAAAATTGCCTGCGACACAGCACTTTTGAAAGGACCATTGTTTTGGCATAACCAGCTATAGAGAAGGCATGACACCATATACTCCTTCAGGTACTCTGTGAGATTTTCCAAAGACACTGTGGGTGTATGAGATTTTGCTCAACCCATAGGACACAGAACTACTCAAATGGTGGCAGCATAGTCCAGACAGAGAGTTGGCCGGGTTGGCAAGGTGAAATTCAAGGACAGAAATGGATACTATGTAACACAAGGATCTCTACGTATGCTCATTGTTTTATTATTTAAAAATTTTTTTTTTATTTTTAAGTAATCTCTACACCCAACATGGGTCTGGAACCTACAACCCTAGATCAAGAGTTGCAGGCTCTACCAACTCAACCAGCCAAGCACCCCTGTATGCCAGTTGTTTGAAAACAGATATGGTTCACCTTCCTTATCTGTCCACCCACCCAACATCCATCGATCCAATTGCTACCTTTTATGTCCCAGGCACACCAGGCAAGGAGCTAGGAATGAAGAGAAGAATGGGGTGCATAACTTCCTCTCAAGAATCTTGCTGCTTCAGGGGAAGCTGACATTCATGTATTGAACTAGAAGACCAGGACTGTAAAAGTTGTATTCCAAGTCTGCAAAGCTTCAGAATTGCCAAAGTTGGCTAATGGGCAAAGTAACTTTTAATGAAGAACTATGGTTGAGATGTATTATGTCATAAAGAAAAACAGAGTATTTGGGGGGACACTTACTTTGTACAGTTTATTGCGTAGTAATTCAATATTCAGTTCATCAAGGGTATTTTCAGACATACAGTCTTGAAAGAACGGAGCTGAAAGCAGAAATTACCACACAAAATAAATTAATCCAAAGCATGATTATTAACTGTAGAAAAGATCTCCTGAACATCTCACCCTGGGCTCAGTACTGATCAGAACACTGTAGAGTGGCAAGCCACAGACTGGATCAAGCTACCAGTAATGACGACAGTAAGAGTGATTATTTACTAAGTATTTACAAGCTGTTCACTAAACACTGCATCTATTTTACCTTATTTGAGGATCAAATAAGGATCCTCACAACACTTGAACTTTATGGCTTACTTTTTGAAGCCCCCCCCACCCCTCATCTCATAGTAGCATTTATCATTTGCAGGCTTACTATGTGCTAAGCATTGAGTTGTACTAAAACTGTGTTGTATTTAGTTTTCAAAGCTCTTTTATACTAAGATACTATTACTTTTAAAATGAAACTGAGGGGCGCCTGGGTGGCTCAGTGGGTTAAAGCCTCTGTTTTCGGCTCAGGTCATGATCTCAGGGTCCTGGGATGGAGGCCCATGTCAGGCTCTCTGCTCAGCAGGGAGCCTGCTTCTTCTACTCTCTCTTCCTTCCTCTCTGCCTACTTGTGATCTGTCTCTGTCAAATAAATAAATAAAATCTTAAAAAAAAAAAAAAAAGAAACTGAGGGGGAAACTGCACTGGCCCACCTCACCAGGTTGGGACCAGGCAGAACCTGGAGTCAAATATCCATGGTTATAGTTACCCTCTTTTCACCACGCTCCCTTAGCCTCATGCATTTAATGATGGCTCATTTTTTTTTCTTTTTAAAATTTCTCTTTTCAACAGCAACTATTTTGACACATGATCAACAGTGAATTGCTATGAATTACTACCCTCCAGTTTTCCTGACAATAATGTATATAAGATGAGTCCATTAGCATTTTGAATAGTAGAGCCATTATCAGTGTTAAATTATAATGAAATGAGCATTTACTTCATCATTGCTACAGGTCATTTGACAGGAACCCCTGAAATGGCATTCCTCAACTTCCTAAAACAAAATGCTGCCTAGATACATCCTTATTTAGACAGAAGTTTAAAACAAACAGTATAAGGAATTAATCATATAAAACTCAGCTAGAAAATTTGTATTTTTTTGAAAACTTACAGGTTCTATCATTTATTTATTATGATCTGGTACAACGTACAAAAGTTTAGAGGTTGGGAGATGATCCCCAGCTCCTACTCGGCTACCAATGGTTCTTATGTGATTCTGGGAAGGTTCCTTTAATTTTTTGTCAGTGAGGGAGCTGGAGTAAATGATTTCTTAATGCGCCTTCCACAGGTAGGAATCTGTACAGTATGACATCGGATTCCTGGAGAAAACTGAACTGAATGCACATTTTCTGATGATTAGGATAGCATGCACAGAGAGCAATATAATTGCTTATACGTTCATACCTAATGGTGTTTCCACCAGAACAGCATTAAAGAGATCGGAAGGTGTCTCCGCAATGTTGACTGCTTCCATTTCCGTGAAACGGCCCAATGGGTGGCACTTGACCAGAATTTCTTTCACAGATTTTTTTTGCAATGCACCATTCATCAGTAGGATCACATTGTCTATCATGTAACTGCACCTGGTTTAGAAGAAGTTTCCAGCATTAGGAAATCAACTGTATGAGAATAAGAAGCATACCACAGGTAAAAAAAAAAAAAAAAGAAAAAAGAGGGGCGCCTGGGTGGCTCAGTTGGTCAAGTGACTGCCTTTGGCTCAAGTCATGATCCCAGAGACCCAGGATCGACTCCCATATCGGGCTCCCTGCTTGGCGGGAAGCCTGCTTCTCCCTCTCTCACTCCCCCTGCTTGTGTTCCCTCTGTCGCTGTGTTTCTCTCTGTCAAACAAATAAAATCTTTAAAAAAAAAAGAAAAAAGAAAAAAACCTAGTTCAGGCACATACTCTTTCATTAAGGAAATTTATGAGTCTTATTTTAAGTTCTGGGGTTTGAGGGATGCGAATTGGGTAAAATATCTGACTCTCCGGGGATATCATAGTTTGAAAATCAATGTTGTCACAACTAAGTAAAGCTAAATAAAACCTAGGCTGGTGGGAATAGTCAGAAAATGACCATTATATTGAAATTGTCAAATGTGGTATGGTGAAGATGAGTGTGAAATTGTGTGGTTTCTCAGAATGGACTACAGGCTTAAGAAGTTGAGAAACACACATCTGAAGCATTTCACTCTATCTTAAAAACTGACTTTTTAGGGTGCCTGGGTGGCTCAGTGGATTAAAGCCTCTGCCTTCGGCTCAGTTCATGATCTCAGGGTCCTGAGATCGAGGCCCGCGTTGGGCTCTCTGCTCAGCGGGGAGCCTGCTTCCTCCTCTCTCTCTGCCTGCCTCTCTGCCTGCCTGTGATCTCTCTCTCTGTCAAATAAATAAATAAAATCTTAAAAAAAAACCTGACTTTTAAAATCTGCAATATAGCCCATCATTGATTCAGAATTTAAAATATTTTAAAATAAACAAGATATTTAAATTTAATGTTAAAATTTTATTTAATATTTTATTTATTAGAAATTTGAAATATTCTGTATTCTTTTCCTCCTCTGAGACCAGGTAGTGAACTTTCTAGCTGTTTTCTTCCTAGGTCCCCCAGAGTCCATAGGTTCATATATTATGTGATTATGTTGCACAATATAAGCTCTGCCTGGGAGATCCTGAATCCTTACGCTTGTTCACTCATGAGCTCAGCACTCAGGATATGCTAAGCAATGAGGCTAAGAAGAAAAAGAAAGAGTTCCTTACTTCATGGAGAATACCATCTGAGGGAGGAACTGGGCAAAGAATCTATTACAGTGAATTTTAACAAAGCACAGATGCAAATTATAGGGTGGTATGGAGATTCAGGGCAGGGCACCAAAGCAGTCTGGAATCAGACTTCCTAAGGAGTGATACTCAGGCTGAAACATGTAGAATGAGTAGGAGTTGTCCAGGCAAAAGTGACTGGGAGTTGAGAGAGAGAAGTCTTCAAGGCAGAAGGAAGAGCATGCAAAAATCCCCCAAGAAGGGAATACAAGGAATTTTCTGCTCAGCACTGGGCAGTGGAGGTGGGGCCAAGGCTGAGCATGCAGAGTTCTGACAGGTAAAATGAGGAATTTGGGTGTGGAGGGCGATGGAAGATACTGAATGCTTTTAAGCAGAAGGAGGTATTATGATCGATGTAGAATAATGACTAGAACAGAGGAAGGGGTAAACAAACAGTGAGGTGCTTTATAAAAGTTATATTTATTTAATCAAGATAACACTGTGATGATAATAGGTACTGCTCTTCTGTCCACTTTACAGATGAGGAACCAGAGGGGCCCAGAGAGGTAAAAATCCCACTCATGATGACATAGCTAACAAATGAGACAGCTGAGAACTCAAGTAGTCTGCTTCAGCAGTCTTTCTCTTAGCCTTTATACTATGCTGTGTTTAGCTATCAAGGATGCCACATAGGTTTCTAGTTTAACAGATAGTGGAGCCATTTATTGAGATGAGATCATTGGAGGAAGAGCAGGTTGTAGATGGGAGCAGATGCTTTGAACAGAATGAGTTTAGATGCCTGGGAGATAGCCAAGAGGAGATGCTAAGTTGGCTTCAGGAGTCAGAGTCATAAAGACAGCCAGGTCCAGACATTTGGGGGATTTAGTAGGGGGAGCTTCATGGTGGAAGCAGAAGACTTGGGGATGGTTGGGATCACATCCTAGAGTGCACATAAAGAGTTCTGCCCTGAGAAAACTGGAGAACCTCAACATTTGAGGACTTTGATGAAATCTGAGAAGAAATGATTAGCCAGTAGGAGGACAATCCAGGTTGGAGGTGTGGGGGGATGGATTCTAGAAGTTCTAGAAAGTGGCCAGAGCTTCAAGTAAGTCAAGGTAGACACTGAAATGCCCATAAGATGCAGCAACTATCAGGTCATCTGACAACAGTGAAAATACTTCCAGGACAGTTTATTAGTGGAAGGGAAAGTGGCAGAAATATGATCTCATGTATTTAAAATGAGTGGGAAATAAAGTGGTCTAAAAAGAAAAAAAAAATTTCAAACTACAAGTTGACTTTCAAAGAAGGGGAAGATAGCTCTATGGAGACCCAGGGGCCAAGGGTCTTTGGACTTTGGTCTTTGTTTTTTTAAGATGGGAGAGAAGAAAATGTATTCCAGTGCTGAGAGGAAAGAAGGAGCTGAGAGGGTGAGGTTTTGGATCAAGACAGTGAAGGGGCAGTGAACTGAGGAGCTGAGGTCCTCTGGGTCTGACAGTTGATGGGACAAATAACTTAGCCTATGGGTAAAACTGAGCTGAGCCCTTAGCAGCACTGTCCCTGGAGTCTGGCTGCATGGGGCACAGACCCTGTGTGCAAGACTGCACTTCCAGCTGGAGGAGGGTCTCCTTCATTGTGGACCTTCTACAATTTACTCCAATAAAAAATTCTATCTGAAGACATTTAGAAGCAGGCAATTATCCCTTTATAAAAGGCACATGACTCTAAAGTTTCTTCACCTCCCAAACAGCAGTACCAAATTTAGACGTTATAGAATTTTAGACTCCTTTTAATCTCTTGAAAATGATATTAAAATGGAAGAGCTTATTTAACTGTCCCTTTATGGCTCAAAAGCTATTACCTGAGAGGGGAATCACTAGCACTTAATAATCCTTAGCAGGCTCCAGACATTTAATTGTTCCCCACAGCACCTCTGTAATGCAAAAGCATATGAGCTTCCGACATTCCCAACTTGCAGAGGACGATTAGACCATGTTGACGGGCAACCAATGTCAATGCTGTAAGGGTTTAGCCCACACGTAACACTCAAGCCTATGCCTGTGCAGTGTGTTCATGTGGGTGTGCCCATGTCTGTACTGAGTTAGAAATTCTTTTTAAGGGTATCTGGCTGGCTCAGTCAGTAGGGCATGAGACACTGATCTCTGGATCTTGAGTCTGCGCCCACATTGAGGGTAGAGTTCATTCAACAAATAAAAGAAAATAAAAACTAAAAAAAAATATTTTTTACTAATAGGCTAGACCCTACATATCACAAAGAACAGGGACTATAGCGACTGGATTCTGTTTTATTTCCACTCACTATTTCAATGGCTTTGTTTCTCAGATGAAGCAATAACACCAGTTCTCATAGTGTTGTTCAGGAAATGGGAGCAAAGAAGCAGGACTTAGCCCATGGCAGGAGGAGAAGGGAGTAGGTCTACTTCCTGTCCTCTCCCTCATCCCCATCACACATATGCATTGGCTAGGTAATTCTCGTGGGCTTTCAGGGTGGCAGGGGGATGACGTGCCCAGAAACAGTTCCCTTTTTTCAGGCTATAATCTTTATAGATCTGAGAAGAGCCACACATAGAGTGGTCAGGAATAAAATCACTGCTGATATTGCTTGAGAAATTTTTGAGCCTCAAGACAGCAGGGGGTTCAACTAGTTCAAAGACCTCATGTTTTAGATAATTGTGCTTATATGCAATGATAGAGCCAGTGATGAGCTGGTTTAATTCTTCTCTTACTAGTGGTCTAGACAAACACCCTCATTTGTAGCCCCTATGCAATATTTTATTCTCTAACTCTAATACCGGCACCTGTGAAAATCATGAAGTCACCTAAAATCGTGATAGAGTAACTCAACCTCAAAAATTTTAGGTTATAAAAATTAAAATGCCAGCCTCCTTGAGGTATTTCCTGTGTCAGGAATGACACGTGTGTTCTCATACAAGCCTCACACCTCAATGTTATCACCACTTCGCTTCAATACCTCGTTCAAGGTCACACCGTGAGAAAGAGGCAGAGTTGGCACCCTGAAGCTAAAACTCGGGCTCCTATTAGATTCAGGAAAAAAAACAGCTCAAGGCAGATGATATCTTAACATTTCCTTTTGGTCTTCTTGCTATTCTTTCTCTTTTTGCCCCCAAACTTATTTAAGGATCGTGAAGCTAACTAAATACATTTCTTGTATGCTAACCATCCAATTCTGGGTGGATACAACAGTGGCCAAATGGTCAGACAATGTAGAGCCATAATTTGGTGAGTTAGAGGAATTATTTGTCAGCTCTAGCCAAAACCTCTCTGCCCAGACTCAGATCCAGACACTTTTATTTCCTTTTCGTGGTTTTCTCACAGACAGCTCAGTCACATTATCTCAAAACCTGAATGTGCTCAGTGTTTCTCCTTCTTCTATAATCTCTATCTCTATCAGCAGCATCACTACTCTTATTCCTAAAGATCTGTCAATGGCTTCCTTTCGCCTCTGGAATAAAGCAGAAATTTCTCATCATTGTATGCAAAGCTCTTTATTACCTGGCTTCTGAATATTTCTCCAGGTACAGATGTGAGTAATATCATTTTTAAAAAAGTATGCATTTTATAAAAGTGAACAGAACAGATCCCCCAAAAGCTCCTAAGGGGCAGGAAGAAGACTCTGCAAGGAAGATTGAGGAAGGACCAGAATGGGAAAAGGAACACAAAGAGAAAGTGTCATCACAGAATGTGAAAGGGCTGAAAATATATCCATTGGACCTTGCCACTACAGCAGTTTGGGGGGTACAATGAGGAAGGAAACAAAACTGAAGCAGTCTGAGTAAACAGGTGAGAAAACAGATATGTATAGACCATCCTTTATAAGAAGTTTAGCATCAAGAGGTGGGAAAGGGTAGAATATCACTGCCTTCATATGGTCATTGTGTAAACTAAATCAAATCATATATGTGACATTTTATAAATCGTTAAGTCGTCACAGTAGAAGGAGCCCAGGCTTTGAAACGGAGAAGCCTAATTCTAAACCCAACTCTGTCACCTAAAAACCAGTTTAACAAGAGTTCCTTTTTCTTAGGCTTAAAATGGAAACATCTATTCAACTTTGAGTGGTTGGCATTTGGATTAGTAACACAGAAAGCCTAGTAGAGTGCCTCGGATCATACACTCTGAGAAGATAATAAACCAGACTTTGGAGGAAGGGGAACAGGAAATTATAAGCCACATTCTTTGATATAAAAAGTTACAATGTTTAAATTCTTTTATTGTCTGAGATTTCTCCACCTCTGTAGTTTTATACTTAGTTCTAGCCAATAGAATCTTTTCTAAATTTACCCATTGCTCTAAGAAGATAAGAAGTTATCAACCCTTTTGTGGTGTAGAGACAAGGAACTGAGTGGAAGACTGCACTATCCATAAAAGCATAAATTATGTTTTTTGCTGGGATATTAAATATTAAACCTGAACTTAAACCTATTTTAGAAAACCTGTTACCATCCTGTTCTGTATCACACAACCCTAGAATGAGCCTTGTGCGGTCATTACTTCATGATGTTTTCTTTAAGATATCAGAACTTCAAACAGTTTATCTTTTGGGAATGTAATCATTAATCTCAAAACAATGCCCCTTAACTAGTTGTCATAAAGGATAACTGCTTTTATACATTAAAAGGCCTGAATCCCTTTGTTAGATGGAGGTTCTTCAAGACTCAGTCTGGACTTTTCCATTTGGGTGTGGATAGTAAATAACTTAGTGAACCTGGTGATTACAACAGACTGGTTATCCAAAAGCAGTGTGATTTCTATTTGGCTTCATTGCAAGAGCCACATCTTGGATCAGGACATGATTGCTACAGGTTCCTTTCTACCTAGAGGCTGGGTCAGCATCCTTCCATCTGCAACATTAACATATAGCGTTCTTGATGACAGTGATTCTGTTTTAGGTAACAAGAATGGTCATATGTTTGCTAGGTCATGCTTGTGCATGCGGAATACACAGGGACACAGACATGAAATGCATAATCAAGAGTAACTGTTCATGGCAAGGATTGGGCTATGTGTGAAATACACTTGGTATACTCTAAGTTATTTCATTCCTCGTGAAAGGTGCTGCTAATCCACCCTTAACAGGCCTGACAGTATTTATTGAGACATGAACAACAGGGCCATGTAGGAAGTATTTTCCAGTGTATTAATTTTCAAATGAAAGCTTCCTTGATCACACTGGTAAACATTTCTGCTACTCCAGATTTATCTAATCCAATGTTAACTCTATAGCCTCACAGGGGGAAGTTCTGCTATTTAGTCTGACTTGCTAAATAGACTGTTGAGATTTAGAATATCCCCCATGAACATCTGCTCCCTCTTGAAATTTGACTTTTTAGGGGTAGCATTTCTTACTTCCCTAAAGTTTTCCCTTCTTAAATAGAAGAAGTGAGAATTAAAATAATTTTAAAAAGCAATTAATTTTGCTGTCACACTCATTTTTCCTTCTCATAAGACAAAATACTGAAAAATTGCTCAGAAGTCAGCAATGCCTATAATAGCATATTTTAGACCGAGAATGCTGATCACTATGCATTTCCCAAACACTTGATGTTAGGGAAAACTCTTTAGAAAACTCTTTTCCCTAGTACTTCTCTGCAGTCTTGGTTTAACCCAACTGTTTGGACTTAAAAATTCCTCAAACTTATTTGTCCTTTTCTAGATCAGTGTCTTTGTTCTTATTATTCTCTAGATGCACAAAACCTTCCTTCCGCACCAATTGCTAGAAATCAAAATCCTTCCCATTCTTTATGGTCATATTTAAATATCACATTTTTCATTAAGCTTTTAAAATATCTCTAGCTAGAAGTGATCTTTTTTTATCTCTCTAAATTTCTGTTTATATATATATAAATTTATATTTATCCTGGGGTGATGTTAATTTTAAATATATATTGGCAGTAGCAATGGTGAACATGAATAATTAGGTCATTCATTCACAAGTATTTATTGTGTATCTGAGGAAATAAGATCTGGACTCTAGTACTAATTCTGCCACTATTTAACTGTGTAGCTTTTAGGTAAGTCATTTTACATATTCATTTCAAATATAGTTATTTGCAGATAATTCTTACTGATCTTTATCAGTTATATTTTTAGTGGGCTCCAAGAAGCCTGAACCATACTTGTACAGAATAGGGACACAATGGGTTTTTTTTTTTCAGTCAATGAATTAATTTTCTTTATGGTCATTCAAGTACATTAACTCTGATACCGGGTAAACAGAAGTGAAGGAGATAACTGGCTACCTGTAGCTTAGCCTGAGCTCCTTTTCTAGGCATAATAGTCTGCCTATTCCTTGCCTTCTATACTTTTCCATTGAGGAGAATTATAATACGAGGGAAATTACTCCACTGACACCCCTTTGTTGGCCATGCATGTAAATATTGTGATAATTGACAGGAAAATACCAGTGGAGTGGTTCTTCTTGCCAGTTAGATGGGTTTAAATCTGCTGTGTCTATCACAGCCTGTTCATTTGCTCAAGAACAGTTAACAGGGAGAGCTCATCTTTATTATATTCAAAATACCAGTCACAATAGATGTTGGGGAATCTCATATCTTCTGATGAGGAAAGAAAAGAAAAAAATAATAAAGACTGAGAGACTAAGAAAGGAAGAAAATTTTCATATATTGTTGGGAGTATGACAGAGCAATCTGGTAATACCTATCACAATCTAAGACCTGCATATCCATTGACAGTTTCACTTCTGGGTATCCATGTCAAAGAAATTTTGGTGTGAGAAAGCAAGGATATATGTACAATGATGGTTGTTGCAGCATTATTTGGGATAGCAAAGAAATGAAACAACGTAGATGGAAAAAAGGGAAATGGCTAAATAAATGATGGCAGACACAACAAAATGGGATACAATGACAGATCTTGTGTGCTGATGCAGAAAATTCTGACTAGATTATGTAAAAAAAGAAAGTATGGATAATACAGGTAATACACTCTTGCTTTTCTAAAACAAACAATAAAACAATTATATATATTTATATTTGTTTGTTTCCATGTAAACATTTGCACACATATAAAACTTTTTTCACATAGGAAGAAAGTAGGGATCAAACTAAAGAGGGTTGGGCTCCTGGCTGGCTTAGTCAGTAGAGCATTCAACTCTTGATCTTTGGGTTGAAGGTTGGAGCCCTACCTTGGGTATAAAGATTACTTAAAAATAAAATCTAAAAAAATAATAAATAGTAATAAAAATAAAAACAAGAACAAAAGAACGCTATAGGGTTACCTCTGGGCTTTAGGAAATGCATAGAGAAATATAGTCTCTACTCAATCTGTTCCCTTATTTCTAAAACACCAATATTAGCGCCACCCATACAGATAGATGTCATGAGAATTATATGAATTTAATACATGTAAAGTAATTACAGAAGTACTGGCTCACAGCACTAAAATTTTTTTAATTAAAAAAACCTCTTTAAAAACACAGGCAGGGGCTTCTTTCTCAATAAAAAAAAATAAACATGATAAAATAAAATACAACTAAGACAGTGGAATCTGGATCAGTACCAGGGTGGATTCCAATCCTTCCAGGTTATGAGACAGTCTCAGATTTCTTTTACTAAACAATTTTTGGGGAAGGAGCAATGCTGTGAAAAACAGGCTAGTGGGATCAATCATGCCCCCTGGTGGTTGATTATTATCTCCCACCTGAAATGCGGGTGAAGAACATGTCTATCTTGGCCCTGATGTTTCCCCTTCAGGGAGAACTGTTGTACGGATAGCATCTGAAGCTCTTTTACATCCATTACCTTAACATCCCTAACGGTCAGACGCTGATTTTACTGATATCACGTGGCATGGGCAACGCAACAGTAGTACTGGGCAAGCAGTTCCATGTTTCTGCACCCGTTGCTTTGCCTCCTCCCAGCACATCCGCGTGCAAACACGGTCTCATCCTTCAAGTCTTCAGCGCTCTGGCGCTCCTTTGTGCAATCTTTACTCACTTTCATGGATGAATATAGTCTAACGCAAAAAATTACCTGCATTTTTTAAAACTGTGTATGCGGATATGTTTTAAGTGTGCATATATTCACATAGTGTGTAGATACATTCATATATTGTATATCAGCTCATTTCATGGGTGTGCGATCTCTGTAGTCACACAGGGCCCAACGCAGAGAAGGGCCCACACTCGGTTTAATTCTCTGCTGTTGCTCTCTTGAAATTACTAAACTTTTTTTTTTTTTAACACGAGCTCTGTGTGTTTGCATGAGGCCTTGCAAAATACATAGCTGGCCCTGTTTTCAAATTACCCTAACAATTCTGAATTGAATATGATTATTACTATTCTAGATAAGAAAACCAAGGCTTTGAATGACTAAGGAACTTTTTACCAAGATCCCACAACTGGCTTATTGTAGACTCAGGTCAGAGTCTACCAAAGGGTTCTAAGAATTTCTCACCAGCAACAGAGTCACCTGGAGGGCTTATTCAAAATGAAGAGGGATGCCTGGGTGGCTCAGTTGGTTAAGTGACTGCCTTTAGGTCAGGTCATGACACTGGTTGGACTCCCCCGTTCTCCCTTGGACCCCCTCCCCCCCACCTCTTGTGCTCTCTCAATCACTTTCTCTCAAACAAATACATCTTAAAAAAAAAAGTGAAGATTCACATTCCAGGACCTAATAAAAAAATTTTTTTTAGAGATATGCTCTTGGAATCTGCACCTTAAGGAACTATCCCACTGGCTTAAAGAACAAGTTTATGTTCACTTCATCTCTAATTTAAGGACCTAGCATAGGCCTTCACTCCTAGCAGTCACTTAGTATATGGTACGCTGATTAAGTGAATGTCATCAATTCCAGACAGATCAAGTATTGCTATTGCAAGACAGCACCAGGGTTTTTCAACTCCCAAAGTGCCAACAGTTTTAAATGCTGGAGGCCTTATCAGCAGCTACCGTGGAAACATTTTTGCCCTGTACTTGCTTGCCTTTGAACGTCCACATAGAATCTCTGGATATAAAACCTTTAAGATGTTGCAGTCCTTAAGATTTCAGAAGGATTTTTCTGGCCAGAGATTCAGAATCACAAATGCGAAGTGGTGTTAAATGGTCAATCTCGTAATACTATGGGGAGCTTGATTACTGAAATCAAAATTTAATAAATTAAATACTGTGGGGACTTTGAGGTAAGGAGTGAACAAAGCTCAGCCCTTCTAAAATGTTTGTGACCAGATGTAAGGCTATTTAGTCATTTCCAAATGTTAGAAAAACTTTGACATAGAAAAAAATGCTGATAGTATATATAGAAAAGTTGATTCAAAATCATATTTCGAGTGATTTTAATTCTTTTAAAATGTATGAAAGAAAGAATACAAAAATAATGAAAATGATGGTGAGGTTAAGGGTATTTTATTTGTATAATTGTCTTTAATTTACAGTGGGCTTTCTATTCTTTTTGATTAGAAATAAAACCAGAATTCTTTCTCTAACTTGCAGATTCTCTTTCCTTAGCTTAGAATTTGCAGGAATTATTGCCTGTTTTCTCTCACTGGTCATAAATCAAGATGCTAAATTCTGTTACGTCTATCTCCCAAATGTATCTACTATCCACTGTACCCTTCTTTCTATCTCAGCTGCTATTTCTAGTCTAAACTTTAAAATATCTCCCTCTGGCTTCTGTTTCCAGTTCTATCCGTTCAATGCATCTTCCACAATTCCAACAGAATCATCTTCCCAAAATATACAGAAGATCAGTCCCCTCACTTTTCAAGGCAGTGTAAGTGTTGAAAAGTAAAAACAAATGAACAAAGAAGAGAAAGTAGCAACTTTGGAATGCTATCAGTAGTGATCTGATGTCACATCTTGGCTTCTCTCCTTACCAGCTGTAAGGTCCTTACGTGCCCTGGGAAACAGGCATAACAATAACAATTACCAATTACTGAACAAACCCTATGTAGACAGTATGAACAGATACTTTTCTGTTGGTTAGAGGAGAAACTAATGCCATGTTACATTGCCTTAGGCAGAGAAGCTGTAAGTGTTCAAAGGCTCTTCCAAATGGCTTCCCAGCAGAATACGCCCCACCTTAAAAGGTGGTGACCATTGGGTGAGGGGCTCAGTCAATAGCACATAGGAAGCATGCCAGTGCTGGAACCCTTTCTAAAAAGCCTTCCTTTATTGACTTTTACTCATAGAGACTTAGGGTCAGAGCCCTTAATCTGGCCAGACTCTTCCCTCTCTCTTTTCCCCCACCCACACTCCTGCTCTTGTCTTGGTTCCAGCCACATCCAAGATGACTTGTCATTTCCAAAGACAAAATTTTCTCATGCCTCACTCATGCATAAGTGGTTCAAATTTGATTTTTTTTTTGCAAATTTTTTTTCTAAAATATTTTATTTATTTATTTGAGAGAGAGAGAAAGAGAGAGAGAGCGCATGAGCAGTGGGGAGAGAGAGAAACAGGCTCCCGGCTGCGTTGGAAACCCAATGAGGGGCTCTATCCCAGGACCCTGAGATTGTGACCTGAACCGAAGGCAGACAGATGCTTAACCGACTGGGCCACCCAGGCGCCCCAAATCTTTTAAAATCATGAGTTATTCCATCCCCTAGTCTCCTCCAGCTGAATGTTCAAGCTTCTATTATAGCTGTTGCTTAATTCTGTCTTATTTTTTCACCATTTGGGAATACATCAGGTTGCTCCATTAGAATGTAAGAATGTAAGTGACCCAGAATTCTATTACTCGTTTTGTGACCAGCAAGTGATCGGGCAAACAATTCGTCTGGTTGGCTGAGGACTTTGCTGGTTTTAACAGGGGGAGACCCGCATCCTGAGAAACCCCTCTGGGCAAACCTAGCTTTACAGCCTCCTCATGCATAATGCAGTGAAATGCCTGAAGAGGTTTTAGAATACACCATCAGAATAGTCATGAACTTTGATTAGCCTTTACAAATAAATCTTTAAAGGTTTTTTCAATGTGTGGTCCTTAACCTACAGTTCTTGGCTAAGTCCAAGTACTTAAGACTATGTTTGATTTTGATCTTGTTCTTCCTATATTCAGAAAATGTACATCCCTTGAGGTGGAGTATTTTGAATATTGAAAGATTATTTTTAAAAGATGGCTCATCTCAAAAAGGATGGGAAGCTGAAATTCTGCCAGAAAGTGTTGAGTAGGAGGTGAGAAAAATAAAACAATCCAGTCTTATATTAAATAGTGTCTTCATTAAAATGCTATGGATTCATTCCTTTGTTTCACACAACTGTGTATAATTATAGTATACAAAACTCCCAGATCTTCCTGCTATTAAGCATTTAAAAATATCCATTCCAGATTTTCAGAATAAATTTCACATATACAGTAATTATACCACACAAATGTGCCATGCTTAGATTGTATTTATTATAACAACTTAAATTTAGACCATCTCTATTAGGGTTGACTTCACATTTTCAAAAGGAAGCCCTGGGCACTTCCTGATAGAACAGGAAGTAACCTTATTTGATGGAAGTTTGTGGGTGCTAAACACCTGACTTCCCAAAACATTCTAGAAGAAAAATAAGAAAAGTAATTTTAGAACTCTTTTCCATAGGCACACCTTTTGTCATGGTAACATAGGTCAAGGTCCTACACAGAGCAGTGGGATGCTGCCTGGGCTGGTAACTCACAGGATTTGGTGGGACAAATCATGGACTGAGATTTAGAAGATCTAGGTTTTAGTGCAGTTATCTGGTCTCTGACAGGGAGGTAATGCTGTCTGCAGATAACTATGGAGAGAAACTCATGAAAGTAACTGCGAAGGTGACTTCCAAGTCATAAAGTTGGAGTATCATGATGAGGCATTTTTAATCAAATATATAAGAATAACCTGGGTGTCTTCCAAAAGGGTGTGTGTCCCACTTCAAGGCCAACAGGCTCAGAATTTTCTGGAATAGGGATTAGGAATATACTTTTTGAAGGGCCGCAGATAATTCTGAATTACTTGCCTTTTAATAAACTGCTGGAGAAGTATAAGACCTTTAGCTTTCTAGACTGATAGCACTGGAATCAAACCCATTCCAAATCTCTTAATACTGTGACTGTAGAAAATTCATTAATTGGGGCATCTGGGTGGCTCAGTTGGTTAAGCGGCTGCCTTCAGCTCCGATCCTGATTCCAGGGTCTTGGGACCAAGCCCAGAATCAAGCTCCCTGCTGACACTCCCTCTGTTTCTCTCTCTCCCTCTGACAGTCCCTCTGCTTCTGATCTCTCTCTCTCTCTTTCTGTTAAATAAATAAAAGCTTTAAAAAAAAGAAAAGAAACTTCATTAATGTATTGACCTCAGTTTCTCTAACTTAAAAAAAAATGGAGATATAAACACCTTTGCAGGGTTCTTGAGTGGAGATGTAATTAAAACATTTAAGTGAGGGTAAATATCTTCAGGGATCTGATAAGTAACCTAAAATTATAAGACATCAGACAGATCAAAAGATCATAAGATAAGAGAGAGAAGAAGAGAGAACTGTTAGAGACTATGGCTAATTGAAGAATGCAAACCCCGACTAAATATATTTTTTAAATTACTTTGAACACTGACCTTGTCATACAAAATGTACCTATAGGCATGACATCTGTTTTTTTACCCCTAACACACTGGTCAATAAATAACTGATATTCAAGTGCTATATAAAATATGAAATCCTGAGTAGTCTGCAAGTATTTAATAGCTCTGTGTAAGGTGCTGCTAAATACAGGATTATATACTGATTCAACAAATATTCAGTGCCCATTACATACTAGTGAGTACAGATAGAGATACTAAAAGAACTAATTCAAAGAATTTATAGCCGAGAGCGAGTAGATAAATCAAAATATGTACACCACTAACAATACTGATACACCTAAATTAAGTTTCCACTTTCAAATTTATATTAATATTCTATGCAAGGCTTTGTGACCACCTGTATTTTTATATATAATTTTTAAACATAGTTAATGATGAGAAATACTTGGAATTTTAAGCAATCTTATTTTAGAAACAGAATACATTTTACTTTTTAAATTTTATTTATTTACTTTTTCTAAGTGGAGTCCAACATGGGGCTTGAACTCACAACCTGAGAATAAGACCTCAACTGAGATCAAGAGTTGGATGCTTAACTGACTAAGCCACCAAGGCACCCCTAGAAACAGAATACATTTTAACTAGATCAAAATGGTTGTTTCCTGTGAAATGCATAAGCTTGCTTAATTAATGCTAAGGCTTCTCTGAGGTTTAAGACTCTATAGTTAGGAAACGCTAAACCATGGAGTCATCACATAAGAGGAAACACTGACCGAGTGACTCAGTGTCATTCTTAGAACCAAAGTACTTCCTAATACATTTTGAGCATGTCTCTGTCATGTGAGACCTGTCTCTCACTGCAAAAAGTTCAAAACCTGCAGCTTTCTGACCCCATTAAAATCAGAAACTGTCCTCTGTCATTATCATGGATCAGAGCTTTTGGGCTCATCAAAAACCTGAGCAAAAGATGTTTACAAAGCCTACTGCCAAATTTATCTTTTATTTTAAAGCATGACTCCTCCATTTGTTGATCTGTGACCCTGGAAAGTTGTTGCACTTAACTTTTAGTTTCCTCATCCTCAAAATGGTGAGGATAAGAACTAAGATTTGTCAGATTTATTATTTCGTTTTTAAAAAATACTTATTTGACAGAGAGAGAACGAGAGAAGGAATACAAGCAGGGGGAGTGAGTAGGGAGCTGAGCAGGGAGCCCGATGCGGGGCTCGATCCCGGGACCCTGGGACCATGACCTCAGCTGATGGCAGATGCTTAACAACTGAGCACCCCAGGCACCCTGATTTGTCAGGTTTAAAGATGACAATGTTTACAAAGCACTTAGCAGAGCCTTGGCATGTAGTAATATTCCATGAATATTGTCTAGTATTTTGATTGTCATTTCTACTTCTACAGATAGGGCTCTCTTGTCTGTCTGCTGAAGAATCTTTAATGATGTCTTCATAACTACCCTTGTCAGACATTTTTGCTGGAGGCATCGCTGCTTAGAAAGCCTCTCTCCCAGGCAGCCACTGAAGATTAGATGTGAACCTGGAGCTGACTCAGTCCAAGCCCAAGCACTTTGTTCTTCACCCCAACCATCATGAGGAGGTAAGAGTACTGTGAGCAGGTCTCTCCTCTTTTGTCTCTTTTACATTTTGGGTTTCTGTCTCAGGTTTTTATTTATTTATTTAAACAAAATACTTTATTTTATTTTTTAAGTAGTCTCCATACCTAACATGGGCTTAAATTCATGAACCCAAGATCGGGAGTCACAAACTCTATTGACTGTGCCAGCCAGGCACCCCTTCAGATTTTTATTTTTAAGGAACGGCCTTGCAGATGCCCCCCCCCACACACACACACCCTACTATCCAATGTGATAAAGACCAATTTCCTTAGCCTGCCATTGAAGACTGCCTTATCAAGCCGGAACTGACTTTTCTAACCTCTCTTCCCCATTGCTCCCCTCCCATTTTGATGCAGCCCACTCCTGCCCAAACTGACCTGGTATTCATCATGCATGCTGTGTCTTTCCTATCTACATGCTTCAACGCCTGATGCTCAGCCTTCTCCCTCATCTCCAAATTCCACCTTATTTCCCGGTTCAACAGCAACGTCAGATCTTCAGAAGGCTTCCCAGAATCCTTCCCAAAGAAAGTGCTTGGGCTTCAGACTGAGTCAGACCCAAATTCAAATCTAGTTTTCATCTGTAGCTAGCTGTGTATTTGTGATTCTTCAAAAAAATCAGCACCTGGGGTCTTGCCTATAAATAGAAACTTAGCCTATGGCACTGATAGGAGGTCTAATAGCACCAACAGATATGTAGGCACTAATCATATATCTCAGGTATATCAATGATTACTTCCTGCCTCAAACCATGGTCATCTCTTCTACTTACTTATTTATAGGCATGGTATAGGAACAAATGGATAGCTAGTGGGGAAAAATAATTTAAGTTGGGTCCCTAGTCTCATTCCCTATACTAAAATAGAAGAAAAGAAAAGAAAAGAAAAAAGAAACATTAAGAATAATGATTGAATGAAATTAAAGACAGGTAAAATTACCTATAAATTGGGAGTGGAGAAGGACTTTTTAAGCAGGATACAACAATCAGAAGTCAACAAATGAAAGGATTGATGGGTATAGCTAATGAAAAATTTCAATGCTTCTACAAGAAAAAAGCTATAAAAATTAAATCATATCACATTGAGAAAATAATTTTGCAATACGTACTATGAAGAGCTAACTTTCTTAATTTACAAAGACTCTTCCATATCAAGAAAAACTGCTGAATATGTCCATAAAAAGAGACAAAGTATTCAGTCAGGTAGCAAGCACAAATGATTAATAAATACAAAATGCTGTTCAATTTTGATAATAAATACAAACGAAAGCAAAAGATACAATTTTTAACCTATTAGGCAAGAACTAAAAAAAATTATATTCAATGTTGGTAATGGTATAAGGACACAGGCTTTCTCATACACTGTTTTGGGGGTGCAAATTGGTACTACTTTTGTTGAGTACAACAAACTCAGGTAAATTTACAAAAATAAAAAGAAGATTCTTTTGATTCACTATTTCACTGCTAAAAATTTATCTTAAAAATAAATTCAAGACCTACTCAGTAATAGGCTAGTTGCAAACTTTTTGCAATGGAAAAAAATTAATTATTTGTTAATAGAGTCCTGGAAATTGGGTCATGATATATATCTAAATGAAATTCTAGGCAGTTATAAAAAGAACAACATTGACAAAGATATTTCTAAGAAATACTAGGTGGGAAAAAAGTATAGAAGGAATATGATTCCATTTGCATAAATCTGAAGTATGGAAGTGGGTTGGGTTGAGTATGTATCAATGAACATACTCAACCGCAAATATTTTACTAGAAAATACAACTAAGGGGCACCTCGGTGGCTCATGGGTGACTCAATCGTTAAGCGTCTCCCTTTGGCTGAGGTCATGATCCCAGGGTCCTGGGATCAAGCCCCGCATCGGGTTCTGTGTCAGCAGGAAGACTGCTTCTCCCTCTCCCACTTTCCCTGTTTGTGTTCCCTCTCTCGATGTGTCTCTGTCAAATAAATAAAATATTAAAAAGAAAAAAAAGAAATGGAGAAGCACTTATTTTGCGGGAAAGGAACCGAGTGGAGAAGAATGGGACATGTGGAATAGAGGAATATTTTTTTTTAATATACTTCTCTAATCCAGTTTAGGGCCCAGGTCTATGCATAACTGTGTATATTACATTGAAATGGTATATGCAAAATCAGCCCATCTACTGTGGATATTTGTTCCCAGCTTATCTATTAGAACAACTGGAGAGGCCCACAGTTTTGGGCCCTGGATAAGTTTTATCAACTGGATTAATAAAAGTACAACTCATTATTGTGTGGAAATTCCAAGCATTTTTTATTTTATTTTATTTTGATTTTTTGAAGATCTTATTTATTTGACAGAGAGAAACACAGCTAGAGAGGGAACACAAGCAGGGGGAGAGAGAGAGGGAGAAGCAGGCTTCTGCCAAGCAGGGAGCCCAATGCGGGGCTGGATCCCAGGACTCCAGGATCATGACCTGAGCCGAAAGTGGATGCTTAACAACTGAGCCACCCAGGCGCCCCCAGGCGCCCCAATTCAAGCACTTTTTAGAATGAAAGTCCTTCACAGTGAAAGAGCAGAACTACTGGTGATGGAAAGGGAGAAAAATAAAACATATAACTATGATGGGAGCTACTTCTGCTGTTACAAGGGGGATCAGGAAAGGGTAGATAGGGCTTTACCAACAACTTGTGATGTTTCAGCTCTGGGCTGACAAGTGATCCAAATGTCACATAGCATTTACCTTCAGTATCAGCAGGCAGAACCTTTTAACAGCACACTTATCATTTTTCTTAAAATGAAAACTGAAAACACTATTGTTGCTTTTTTTTAAACTAAACTTTATGCCTGCCATGGGGCTTGAACTCATAACCCTGAGACCAAGAGTGGCATGGCCCACCAACTAAGCCAGCCAGGCATCCCTGAAAACATGACTTGATGTGGAGGCTGTCATCACCTACATAATCACATTTATAAATACATGAAATCTGTCTTCTAACAGTGACCATGTGGCTCTGTGAATTTATCAGTTGCTAAAATCTGAATGTATTCAAACTTACAAACAAGGAAAAAAGGTTTTAAGCTTCACGCCAGCCTAATGCCCCACCTGTAACTATTAGGAGTCATTTGCACAATCACATGGGGGATTACTCGGGCTTCCTGCTACCACTTACGTCATGTATGTAAAAAATGTGCTCAGGGGTTCCAGGGAATGATTCCGGAAATATTCAAATTCTCTGCATAGCTTTTTCCTCATCTCCGTGTCAATTTTGGAAACAGTAAGAGGATTTGTTTGATTAGCCAAGAAGTTGCCATAATCAGTGGTCTGGAGATGAATTTTCACATCTGAAAATTAAATGAAACCTCAAATCAGATTAAAATTTGAACATGTATAAATAGCTTTTACAACATTAATCGAATTTATTGTAACTTTATGATAAGTGCATATTAAATTATCATTTTATTAGATGTGTATGTCTATGTTTTAGCCTTGAGTATTACTCTCTAAAGCAATAAAAAATTCAACATTAGTACAGATATTCTAGTACAAAAAAAATTCAATTATCTAAATAATCTAAACTATTTAACACAGCTGAAAAGAACATTAACAACCACCTAGTCCTAAGTTTACCTGAGCCAGTTGTAGTCATTTGGGAATGGCTGCTCAGAAAACTGTTGAGAAGGATCCTAAAGCTTCATGTCGGCTTGATGGAAACGAGAAATTTATTAGTAATATTGACCATGCGTACGGGAGGTGGAATGGGCAATCATCAATAATATCCTTTTAGTATAGATGAAGAAATTGAGTCTCAATGGGGGCTAAGTGGTGGAGGTACAGAGTAGTAAGGCTCAAATGAGGAGATGGATCTCCTACTCTTTTTAAAGATTTTATTTATTTATTTGACAGAGAGTAACACAGCTAGAGAGGGAACACAAGCAGGGGGAGTGAGAGAGGGAGAAGCAGGCTCTCCTTACTCTAAAAATCCAACATCATTTCCAGAAGACCATGGCAGGCATCCTGTAAATGGCCATGTTTTTGTATGCCAGGTAAGTGCTAAAGCATTAAGTGGGAGAGGAGGAGAGGTAAGAAATGAAGGCAAAGAAGTAAGCAGGGGGTTGTCCCAAGAACAACATGTGCCCCTGCATGGCTTCCTCTATCCTGAGACTAAGGTGGAGTCCTTGTTGGCTAGGAACTGACTGTTGTGGGAGCTGATGGGAAGGTGAATTTGCAATTAGGCCCTGGAGTGATTCTTAAGTATCTGAGATTCAGTGGACAGGCAGTTTTCCTTAGTACCTAGGGAAGATAATGCACTGGAAATATTCTTTATCTGACTGCAGAATTTATTTGTTCAAGTACCTATTTAATTAACTTAATTTAAAAAAATATATACTTTTTTTTGGCCATGTCTTGTTTGGCTTTTCTTTCGGCAGTTCAGATTTTTTATACAATTTGACAGTTTGCTTTCTCAGCACCAGGAATATTTGCCAACAGAGGAAACACAAATGTTATTTCTTTCAAAACCATGATATTTTGCTCATGTGGCGTATGTTTCTTTTAAGCAAAATAACTTCCAAACCTTTCAGCTGCCAGGGAGATCCTGAAATTCATCGTCTCAAGTGTTTCAGACCCCACAGGAATCATGTCATATTGTAGTCAATGGAGAGGCAAATGGAATAGAAAAGAACCTTTTTTTCCCAGCACCAAAATAACTCAAGGGACACTTACATTGAGATTCTAAGAGAATCTCAAAATCTGAAATGTTTGCTCCGAGATGATGATAGACTGCTAATAAGATCAACAATGCTTATAGTTGTGTAATTTTCCAAATGAGCTCGCATAATTTTTTTCTCTGCATTTCCCCAAGTGCTTATTTAAATAGGTATGTAACAAAAAGGATTCTGTGGTCAAATAAATTTGGAATAAACAGGCTTCTTAGCTGTTGGGACTGAAAGCCTTTAACACATTACTTTGAGTGATTTTTGAAAACAGTATGGTTCAGAACCTCCCAAGCCGCTAGAACACAATGGAGCCATCACAGAACACACTTTGGAAAATTACACCGCTTTTTTATCCAGAGCAGTGACGTTTTTTCTTTTTTATTCAAATGAGGAAATGGAATGTTTTCCAACCTGGGATCATTACCAACTGAATCAATTTAATAGGTCCCAAACAGCAAAGAATAAAAGTATTAAATTAGGCTACTGTAACGGATATGAGCATATAACACAAAGTAGCATATGTGTGCATGTGCGTATATGGGGCAGAGTAAAAATGCGTCTTCTGTCGGTTGCAGTCACTAGGTTCAGGGATTTCTCTGAGATCACTTGGCTAAGTCAGGTAGGATGATGCTCTGGAACATCATGATTATCTTCTATTAATCTGTGGGTCAGATTAGTCTTAGAAAATGATAATCTTGGGGTGCCTGGGTGGCTCAGTGGGTTAAAGCCTCTGCCTTCGGCTCAGGTCATGATCTCAGGGTCCTAGGATCAAGGCCCACATCGGGCTCTCTGCTCAGCAGGGAGCCTGCTTCCTCCTCTCTCTCTGCCTGTCTCTCTGCCTGCTTGTGATTTCTCTTTGTCAAATAAATAAAATCTTAAAAAAATATATATATAAAAAAAGAAAATAATAATTTTTTTCCACGCAGCTTCCTGTTTGGGGCTCTCTGTAAAAGTGAACGTCCAGACCTTTCACACTCCAGGTAGGTGCTATGCCAAGGAAGCACCTTCAAGAGGACCCCATAAGGGGTGTTTTTCTTGAGCCATCCCCTGCCTTTTCCCTACACTCTGCTGGCACTGAACGTAAGTTATTTGACTTTTCCAACTCAGTTTCTTCACCTACAAAATGGTATAGAATCCATGCTTTTGGGTTGTTGTGGGGATTAAACAAGAGGAGGTGAGTGAAGAGTCAGCAAACTGATGGAGGAACTACTCCATGTTACTTTTTTTCTTCTCACTTGTACCCACCTACTTCAATGATAATTTGATTCAGTTGACTTTGGTACTTATTTTCTACATCAGAACATTCTCAGCCAATATTCTGGCATCGGCCGTCAGATCTTATAATTACTCAGATCCTAATACAAATACCAATTTCTATAAAACCAGGACTTCTCCCCCCATTTTTGCTAATTTACTGCCTTTCTTACAGTGATAAAACTTCATGTCCTTTTTGGTGCTTTCTTACTCCAAATCCCTTGCACTGCTCTTTACTGTCCTCCCTGGTTTCCACTCTGCATACCCCTGGTTTAGAATAGCCACCTGACATCAAGATTACTGCTGTGAGTTCTTAAATCGATTCTCCCAAGCTCATCTCCTCATGCACTCCCTGCCTCAAATTCAATCTTTCCTAAGAATTGTTTTGAGTTTGTAATGACCTTATAAGAATCTTGGAGTCACGGACCGTTATAGGAAGATTAAAAAGGACTCTCCTACTATTTGTAACATTTTACCACTGGCAAAACAGCTCTCAAGGATGTCATCTCTTAACCTTAACAAATATTCCCATTGCATAGATGAAGAATCTGAGGCCCAGAGAAATAACATGCTTATGTTCTCTATGCTTGCAAGTATTTGACTGAAGATTCAGACATGCCTCTTGTCCTCATTCGTTTTGCTAAAGTTCCACAATCAGATCTCCAAGGTCCTTCAAGATTTTTTCCCAGACTAAATTCTGGCCTTATCTTCAGGTATTCTAGTATTGCAGCCAAACTGGTTTACTCCTCACTCACATGCCTTTATCTAAATACAGGAATTTAATTTTCCCTCCTGGCCCAGAATGCCCAGCCACCTCAACACTGCTTGCTCGCATCTCATCTGCATTTTCCTAGCCTATAGCCCTGCAGATCTACTTTGCTTTTCAATATATCTGTGATCTATAGGTTTAAATTGTTCTTGTATTTTGGAGCTTTGATTGTTTTTACTTATTTATGATATCCTGTCAACCAGACAGCTGTTTAGTAAGTGCATAATATCTTATTGTTTATCGTATCTCTACATCACCTAATATAAATTTATCATATAGATGAGCTTCAAATATTAGTAGATTTAATTTCTGACTAAACCCTAGGACCTCGGGGTGCCTGGGTGGCTCAGTCGGTTAAGCGTCTGCCTTTGGCTCAGGTCATAATCCCAGGTCCTGGGATTGAGTTCCGGATCACACTCTCCCCCTGCTTGGGCGACCCCCCCACACCCCGCCCTTTCAAACAAAAAAATGAAATCTTAAAAAAAAAAACAACAAAATAGCTAGGACCATAAAGCACTTCATTAGGTAATTCCATGCATGCTACTAGGACTGAAACTCCTCATTTTGGTTCTTAATCACCAAACAGGTCCTCTCTGAAGAACACAATTAGCTACATAGAGCCATATACAAAACATTATTAATCCTAACCACATGATGAGAAGAATTATTTCAGGAATTCAAAAGTCTAGCAAAAGAGGGATAACTAGTTCTTGTTGTATACACACTATCATTCAGGGAGGTGCTTATGACTTCCCAGGAATTCTTACGATGAACAGTTTACAAAACAGTTTCAGAAATTTCTGATGCTGCTGATAACTGGGAGGTAGGACAGGGAGATACTATCTCAGTATCAGATAAGAAAGCACCATGTTAAAAGTTAAGCAGTCTGGCTTAATACCCTAGAGCCAGAGAGTGGAATTGCTAGAACTTGAACACAATCACGCACACAGTTCTAATGTGAATTTTCAGAGTCTTTCTATGTGCAAAACACAGCCTTAGGGCTAAGAAAACTAGGACAGTGAAGTTGATATAGTCTCTACCTCTTTTTTTTAAAAAAATGGATGTTTTGGGGTGCCTGGGTGGCTCAGTTGGTTAACTAACTGCCTTCGGCTCAGGTCATGATCCTGGAGACCCGGGATCGAGTCCCACATCGGGCTCCCTGCTTGGCGGGAAGCCTGCTTCTCCCTCTCTCACTCCCCCTGCTTGTGTTCCCTCTCTCACTCTGTTTCTCTCTGTCAAATAAATAAAATCTTAAAAAAAAAAATGGATGCTTCTTTTTAAAATTTCAGTTTTATTTAAGTACAAGTGACAAATAAAACCTTAAGATATTTAAAGTATACATCTGATATACATACACATTATAAAAGTATCCGCCCACCTATCTGACACCTCAGTGGCCTCACATATTGATACTTTCTGCCCTTAAGAAGCTTATAATACAGAAGGAGATGGAGTCATTTATTCATTTATGAGTGAAGCCCTTAACTGTTAATTCAGGGTGCTAGAGAGTCAAGCGAGAAAAATGCCCACCCCTGGCATGATGCATCATCTATGTAAAGGTCACAGAATTAGGTCCATCATAAGGTACAACAGAGTATAAGTTAAGGCTTGTCGGTTGTATCCCAATATGGCTACAGTAGGCAAAGATTTACAGAGGAAGTAGCTCCAGTGGAGACTTCAAAGAGGAATGAGTGCTCTCCAGGCAAACAGGAGAGAGAATGGAATTTGTGACTGAAGGAAGAACTTTATAAAAGGTAGAAGGGTTTTAAGGAAATGCTTGCAAGGTAGAGATGGGCAAGACTACTCCAGCCTTTTGAACCAAGGGTGAAGTTGATCCTGCCAGATGAAAGCCATTGAAGTATTTTTGAACAGGAAAGTGACGGCATTGGATATGCATTTTTAATACAAGGTGGAAAAAGTAAGTGCTATAATTAGAGGCACAAGTAGTATTTAAGGGAACATGAAGGAAGCCCTAAGTCTTCCTCCTATATATATCTGTATATATATTTCCTTCATTTAAAAATAAATAGTAGGTATAAATATAGGTTAAAAAGCAAAAGGTCACCTAAACTTGTCATCCACCACTGCCACCCACTGACTCCTGGCTGCAAGTAATTATTATTTTTAGTTTCTGTTGGATCCTTTTAGTATCTAGACCATCATATAGAAAATACATTTCAAATTTATCTGCCCTCTTACTAAAGAGAACTATGCCACACATAGTTCTTCCCATTGCTTTCCTCCCTTAATAGATCTCGGTGGTGTTTCCCTATCAGTCCTCTGAAGGAGGGGGTGGCCTCATGCCTTTTTTTTTTTTTTAATAACGGTAGAATATTCTGTTATATGAATGTCACATAATTTGTTTAATCAGGTCCCTGCAGATGGACATTTGATTTGCTTCCATCTTTTACTATCCTAAACAGTGTTATAGGAAATACCAGGCCAAGTGTATATGCATTTGGAATTTTGATAAGTACTGCCCAATTGCCACCATTAAGAGTTCTTATTTTTTAATATTTTTATTCTCCAGAGTGGGAGGCCTTTTAGGGCAGGGATTATCTCTTATTTAGTTTTCCTTCCTCAAATCTAGCCAGAAATTTGTTAAGTTAATTCCCACTGGAAAGGAAGGAATGTCATGTCCCCTAAAAGGGACATAATTGTTAGTAAGATAGAATCAGATTCCCTCATTCCCTTAAAAAAAAAATATGGCAGAGAGGACAAAGGAAAGGTTCTATCCAGAGAGCCAGTGGACACTTCTCACCATATAGTTTATAAAAGATCAAGTACTAAATTGTAGAGCTCTAAAGTGTTAATTTTACCATCTTGTCTTGTTTGAAGAGGAAAGAATGTTTACAACAGTCTTATTTGTAATTTAAAAAATTCTAATGAAAACAGCCGGGTTGCCATCAAAGGAAATGGAGAAAACTTAAATGTATGTTATTGAGAGAAGCCAATCTGAAAAGGCTGCATACTGTATAATTCTAACTACACCACGTTCTGGAAAAGGCAAAACTATAAGACAGCAGAAGAGATTGGTGATTGCCAGGAGCAGGGCTGGGGGAGTGGAATGAACAGGTGCAACAGAGGATTTCTAGGGCAGTGAAAGTACTCTGTATGATACTATGACGATGGCTACGTGTCATTATATATTTGCCCAAACCCGTGGTGTACAACACTAAGAGTGAACCATAATGTTAACCATGGACTCTGGGTATTACGATGCATCAGTGCAGGTTCCATGGTGGGGAATGTGGACAACGGTGAGGCTGTGGGTACGTGGAGGCAGGGGTATATGGGAAAGCTCTGTACTTTGTCCTCATTTTGCTGTTAACTTAAAAGCTGCTCTAAAAAAAAGTCTTAATTTTATAAAAGTTAATTCTTTAAAAGAATAATATTTCATGTCCGTTTAGCATTATTATTTTGCTGCAAAGTCACTTTAAATGTTTTCAAGTTTCCATGTGGTCAATCCTTCCAGCATCATCAGTGGGACAGGCCATGGGCACCAGCTTCGCTCTTTCCTCTCTGGGAAGGGCTGAGTCACCCAGTGTCCTAGCAACTGATTCAAGTCACTGTGAGTCAGGGGCAGGCCCTGGAACGGATGAGTATTTCTGATCACGCTGGCACAATTATATACTCAATTAAGCACAAGTATGAATTCTAAGACGTGTCAAGGTTTTTCTAGATGATCTTCATTTTTCTCTTCTAAATTTACCTGAAACCTTATGTATCCTAACTAATTCTAAAATAATTTGTTGGTATCAGAACACTTTTGAAGTCTAGAGAACTTGAAAAGTTAAAGGCAAATTTAATCTTTGCCAAGTTAGCTTTTCTTTTGCAGAAAGTGTCTGTGTCAACAGAGGGTACCGCAGGGACAGTTTTAACGACTTTCTTTTATCCATTATTGGCACAGGGCATATTTTGTGCAAATGTAAACAGTAATCCCAAAGTCCTTAACGTTAGTCCCCATAAATAACCTTGATTTCTTCTCTCCAACTTTTTTTTTTTTTTGAAGATTTTATTTTTAAGGGCTCTCCATATCCAACATGGGGCTTGAACTTCTAAGCCGAAGATCAGGGGTCCCGTGCTACACCGATTTAGCCAGCCTGGCGCACCTCTTCTCAACTCTTACTCCAGCTCAGAAGATGGCTGGGTTTCTCTCAGCACATCTGGAGGTAAAACAGCTGCATTGCTTTTCATAAGTTATTTCCCAACGTCCTATGGAATAATGGATAGGGCAGATCTTATAATAATAAGATATCAAATATATCAAAATGGAGTTCGGGTGCCTGGGTGGCTCAGTCAGTTGAGCATCTGTCTTCAGCTCAGGTCATGATCCTGGGGTCCTGGGATGGAGCAGAGCATTGGGAGTCCACTTATCCCTCTCCCTCCGCCTGCGGCTCCCCCTACCTATGCTCTCCGTCTGTCAAATAAATAAATTCAATCTTTTAAAAAAAAATGGAGCTGGCATCAACATGGACAATCATCATTTCTCTTCAGTTCATGCTCAGGAGGCACGGGCATCTTAGTGGAAAAAGAGATGTGGATACGCCCATACTCCCCATACTCCCCGACTAGAGCGTCAGATCAGAGGAGCCCTCGTTAAGCCTCGGGGTCCTCAACGTTACCTGCAGACATGAAATCCTAACTTAGATTTCTTTTCTCAGCAGCCATTAGAACCTGCAGTTAATGACTCACACTTGATATTCCTGGGAGTCTCCAAACAGACTGGCACACAGATTCAAACATAGTTGTGAAATGAATGGTTGAAAAAAATATGTTATTAGGAGGGAAGTAAGATAAAATCTGAGGTACAGGGACAACAAAGAAATGATGGAGGGTCCAGGGTTTCTTAAGCAGACGCAGGGACGGCTTTGGGGGGCCCATGAACCCTGCCAGTACTTGGAAAATTCTGTATGCATGCACCTGTGTGTATTTTTCAAAGAAGATTCTTTCTTCAGGTCTTCAGAAGGGTCTGAAACCCTTTCTTTCTCTCCCAAATTGAAGCTGAGGGTGGTTTCTCCCTGAATTCCTTAGTGAACTGGCTAAACCAGATTTCCTATCACATTTTAAGCATTTTATGTATTGTTTGTGTTAAAATTTGCATTCCTTAGCTCATTTAAAAGCTTGGCTGGGGGCACCTGGCTGGCTCTGGTGGAGGAGCTCAGACTCTTGACCTTGGGGTTGTGAGTTCAAGCCCCACATTGGGTGTACAGATTACTTAAATAAACTTCAAAAAATTTTTAAAAATAAAAGCTTGACTGAAAACTAAGTACAATTCATTCAAGTGGCTTCTGTTAAAAACACTCATTCTTCCCTGCGCTTGTTCACTTTTTCTACTTTAATTTAAGTACATTTTTTCTTTTTATTCAAGTCTAGTTGACATACATTATATTAGTTTCAGGTATAGGACACAGTGATTTGACAACTGTATACCGGATGAAATGCTCACCACAGTAAGTGTATTACCGTAATCTACCACTTTACAAGTTATCACAACACTTATGCAGATTTTCTGTCCGTGATTAACAGTCTCCAGTCGCCAAACTCCTCATTTAATATGCTGATGTGATTTAGGATTTGGGAGTCTATTGTGATTATTTGTAGCTATCAGAATTATTTATCATCTGAAACATTTTTCTAGCTGTCTCCATTGCTAAGGAAAGGAAAGCATCTATCTCAAATTGACCAGCTCTGCTTTAATTCTGACTTTAACTGGTCAGAACCACAAACAAGTGACCCAGAACCTCAAGTCACCTTCAAGTTTTTTGTTTTGTTTTTGCTTTCAACACTTTTCCTAGCAGTTTTAACCTTACTGCTTTCCCGTTTTTTCTAGAATAACCTTGTGGTTTTAAAGCACCTTATTATTGACATATGTTGATTTTATAAGTGCATTTTAAAATGAACTAGTGTGGCTTTTTTATAATAAAAACACTGTATTATAAATGTGAAATCTTTGGTAAAGTTCTGAAAATATTGTAGCTTAAAGATAATTTCCAGAGTAAAGGGAGAAATGAGGAGGCATAAGTCAATGGGTGCAAAGTTTTAGAAATACAAGGTATGGGCACCTGGGTGGCTCAGTGGGTTAAAGCCTCTGCTTTCATCTCAGGTCCTGATCTCAGGGTCCTGGGATCCAGGCCAGCATTGGGCTCTCTGCTCGGCAGGGAGCCTGCTTCCTCCTCGCTCTGCCTTTGTCTCTGCCTACTTGTAATCTCTCTCTCTCTGTCAAATAGATAAATAAAATCTTAAAAAAAAATAAAGAAATACAAGGTACATAAGTCCTAGAGATCTATTGTACAGCATAGAGAAAGTAGTTAACACACATACCCACAAATAGTAACAGAAGGCAGGAAGAAACTTTCAGAGGTAATGGATAGATTTATGGCATCAATGATGTTGATGATTTCATGGAGGTATACTTACCTCTAATCTCATCAGGTTGTACACATTAAATACATACAGTTTTATGTATGTTAATCATACCTCAGTAAAGTGCTTAAAAAAGGTATTTTCCATTTACATAGTGCTTCTCTTGCACAGTATCTCTTACAGAGTATCTCTCGGGTATTACTTCATTTATTTCTCCGAACATAGCAGGCAAAGCAGTCATTACCGTTGTATTTTACAAGTGAAGACTCTGAGCCTCAGAGGACATGAGCCTTAGGGCACCGGCACAGACCTGGCAGAGGTCAAAGTCAGTCCTTTGGAACCCAGGGCTGGCCTCATCACACGCATCTCTTGATTTTTTTCTTAAACTTTAGTTAAAGAGAAACTTCAAATAAATCTCGTGTCAATATATACTGAGAAACTGGGTATAGAATAAAATTCTCTAGACCAAGTTTCTTAGCATTTGGTGGGGGGGGGCATTTGCCCCTTGGCACTTCGACAAAGTCCTTCTGCAAATTTTATAAATATGCAAAATGAAAATTATAAATATAATTACAAAGTAAAAAAAAATATGTTAAACTATGGTTATCAAGATGCCTTAAGATACATGGTTTGAGGGTGCCTGGGTGGCTCAGTGCGTTAAGTCTCCGCCTTCGGCTCAGGTCATGATCTCAGGGTCCAGGGAGCCTGCTTGCTCTCTCTGCCTACTTGTGATCTCTCTCTGTCAAATAAATAAATAAAATCTTTAAAGAAAAAAGATATGTGGTTTGGGCGTCCCACTCTTGATTTCGGCTCAGGTCATGATCTCAGGGTGGTGAAATCGAGCTCTGCCTGGAGTCTGCTTAAGATTCTCTCCCTCTCTCTCTCCCCCTCCCTTTTCTCTTGCTCAGGTGCTCTCTCTCTCTCAAAAAAAAAAAAATTGGAAATAAAAAAGTGTAACACTGTATTTCTTTCTTAAGAGATTAAATGCCAAGATTAAATAATGAGTCCAATACCTAGTGTGTGAAATCATGAAAATATAAATGATATTTCAAAGTATCTGCAAGAATTGTACAGGGATATGAAAATATCGAATTTTTATTGTTTGTTGACAAAGTACTAACCACTGTGATTTGTTGCCTCCACTGATAATAAAGGGAAAGGCTGAAATTTTACTTAGAGAAAATTGAAAAGAAATTGAAAAGAAAAAAAAATTTTACTTGGAGAAAATTGAAAAGAAAGGTATATATTTTTTTTCCTCTTCCACTTTTGTGGACCCCTGAAGTCTGGACCCGGGGGAGTAAGAACCTGTTCTGGACTCTCAGGCCATGGGAACACAGTCCCTTCTCCATGCTTCCAACGAGCAGCATCATTTCCTTTTTTCCCTTTTTAATTGGTGAGAAGAGCAGCACGTACCTTCTAGGGTCTCACACTGGACCAGGTTGATGTAGTCCTGCTGGGTCAGGAGGCTGGCCTTGCACCCCCGCACCAGGCCTTCCAGGTAGCCATGGTCCACATTAAAGTAGAACTCGGCGCCCTCAAGCATGGGGGAAAGAGATCGCAGCCTGTCTGGGCTGAAGCAGCTTTGGTTGCTAGTCCGTTCCTGATGATCTGCTCTAGTCTCGAAAAAGTACTAGCAGTTTTCAGGAAGAAATCTATCAGCTGATAGTGTTTTCGTGACTAGTTTCCTCCGGTTTCTGCCACTTTCAAGAGCACGGCTCATCCCTGTTTTCACAGCAACAGTGAATCAGCGAGATTAGCCAAGTACACCCGGAAGCCAACCAGCCACCAGGAGAAGGGGAGTAGGAGACAGGGAGGTCTTAGGCCTCGGCTCTTTCCCTCCCAGGGCGGCTGGCCCCCTCCCAGCTTTGCCATTTCAAGTCCTGAAACACCTGAGGGTTTTGTGAAAGTTCCTCCCTCCATCTGATCTTCTGGGCTTTCCATTGTGAATTGCATTTGTCCTAAATTTCTTGAGGGCTGTTAACATGAAAAAAAGGAGGGCTTTTTTTCTTTTTTTAAAAAAACTGTTTTGTAAATAGATCAGTCAGGAACAGGCAGTTCTAAGAATCCTGAGAAGCTAATTCAGCAATGCAGTTGTTGGTAAAACAAATGTTACCCCTCACCCCTCCACTCCCCCTGTGCCCCTTCCCCTGCCCCCAGCACCAAGTCTGGGAGCAGAGCCCAGAAAGCAATCCTGGAGGCAAATACACAGAGCTGTGATTCTATAAGCTGCTACCTTTACAGAATTGCCCTTTTATAAGGAACTCTTTATTTTATTTTCCCACTGAAATCTCACAATCAATGAAACATGTTAACTGGGCAGGTAATATTATTACCCAAACCACAGATAAGAAACCAGATCTCCGAATCTGTGAGAGAGCTCAAAATGCACAGGTGGTAATAGAGTACTACTTAATTAGCCAGGACAATTACTGCATTTCATGCTCCAAAAAGGAGTGCTTGTTCTCTCCTATACTTAGCTCAAAAATCAAATATCCTGAATGCTCTTTTACATATATAGTGTTTCACTTACATGCATGTTGTGCCAAATTCTTAACTGAATTTAAAATGTCAGAAATTCTTCACTCTCTGTCTCAATATTTTCAAAGTGGGAAAAGCTAGATAAGATCGAATCACAAGAAATTTTGCTGTAGTTGCTGAAAAATCACAGGGAACCCATCTTGGTTTAGCACAGCATCCAGCACTTTGAAAGCATTTAATAAATGGTAGAGATTCTTTTGATTACCATCATCATTATCCAACCTTCCCCCTGTAATTCCACTATCTCCAAACTCCCTGAGTATGTTTTAGATTAAACCATATAAACTTATAACCTTTGTAGATCAAAAAATGATTGCCTATCAGTTCAATATAATACAAACTTACAATTAAATAAATTATAAAACAAATTGATCATTCCCTAATCATTTCAGCATATTACTATTATTTATGTTCTTGAGGTTATGTCTATTGTATATATATATGATAGATTTCTGTATCATGGCTTGTTATCATGCATCTCTTTTTTTTTAAAGATTTTATTTATTTGACAGAGAGAAACACAGCCAGAGAGGGAACACAAGCAGGGGGAGTGAGAGAGGGAGAAGCAGGCTTCCCGCCGAACAGAGAGCCCGATGTGAGGCTCCATCCCGGGTCTCTGGGATCATGACCTGAGCTGAAGGCAGTCGCTTAACCAACTGAGCCACCCAGGCGCCCCATGCATCGCTTTTCAAATAAGAGTTCAATGACATCATTCTTGTAGCTTGAAGTTGACCATGGTGGGAGTGTTTAGAATGGGGAAATAGCCAAATGGTATAAATCAGGGCTTGATTTATTACTGGTTATTTGTCCAGACTTGAGAAAATGCTACTAATGTAATTTAAACCTAAAAGTATGTGGTATCTCTCTAGCCATTACATTGTGAATTGCAAATTTTGGAGAAAGTCTTTCAGTATTCAAAAATCATTATCTGATTTAGCAAGGATAGCATTCATGAAATAAGGCACAAATGACATTCTGATATATATCTATGGCTTCAATTTCATTCTACTCTTTAGTATAAATAAAAATATCAACCATCATTTATCTTGTAACTACATTTATTTGTTGGTTGAAACCAAAGTTTGGCTACCAATTCTGGAGTTGAACAAAGATCAATGAAAGCATTCTGTGAAAGTTGATCGACTATATGGAATTCACAATACGGAGTATTATTTTATTGTTATTTGTAAATTGGGTGGTACACATTCTTTATAATAGTAAAATTTATAATAAACATAGACACACATATTTGGGGAGGAAAACATTTACAGTACAATACACAATCCCTCATCATTTTGTCCAGAGCTAGCCTTACTTGTCAACATGCTCAAAAGAGAATTTTGTGTATGTGTATGTGCAAAAGACTTTAATTTGCTAGCTTTTGCATTTATATGCAGAGGCAAGTTCCAATGTTTCTTAAAAGTGATAGACATAGGGGTTGGCTCGGTCTGCAGAACATGTGATCTCAATCTCGGGGTGTTGAATTTGAACCCCATATTGGGTGTAGAGGCTTCTCAAAAAAAATTCTTAAAAGACTACAAAGTAATAATAAAAAAGATAATAGATACCAACTTCCTCTGTGATTACAAAATTCATGAATGAGGCAGGCTAAGTATCCTTCAAACTTGGCACAAACAAAAATGTCTCATTCCTGGGGTTCCTGGAAGGCTCAGTTGTTAAGCATCTGCCTTCAGCTCAGGTCATGGCCTTGGGCTCCTTGCTCAGCAAGAAGTCTGCTTCTTCCTCTCCCACTGCTCCTGCTTGTGTTCCTCCCTTCTCTCTCTCTCTCTCTCTCTCTCTCTCTCTGTGTCAAATAAATAAATAAATAAATAAATAAATAAATAAATAATCTTTTTAAAAAGTCTCATTCCTGTTAAAGTTACTCATTAAAGATGAGATCCAACTCATGAGAGATGAGGAGAAACCCAGTGCAGTGACACACATCTGGAGCTTCTTTATAAATGAGTCTCCATGGTGCAAACAAAAGGAAAACGTTCATTTCAGTGTTTCAACTACCAACGATGTTTAGGAGAGCAGCTTGGACTCTGGCAGAGTATGGGTTTAAGTTACTTCCTCTCTAACACCAGTGTTTCCATGTGTAAAATGAGGATGATAATACTTACCTCATAGCTGATTGTAAAGATGAAGTGAGATAAAATCCTTAGACTGTTTAACACATATAGGCATGTGTAAGTATGTAATTAAGTATGTAATGAAAGAAACTACTGTGATGGCTTCTCCTCTTCCTCCTGTTCCTACCAACCACTGCAATCCTAATTCTTTAACACTAGATCCTTCAGGCCAGGAACAGTGTTTTACTCATCTTTCTGCCTCTCCAGGGCTTAGCAGCACACCCTGAGGGGAGCTATTTGCTGGAGGAACCATAACTGGACTTCTAAAATGACCTGACTTGCTCTTACAGTCGTTAGCTCTGCATTTCTCTAGGAAACCCTGTATTTGGTAAGTGTATTTGAGAAATGAGATTATTTTGGGGTTTTGCAGCATGATACATATGTGTGCGTATGCTTATCTATAAGATATATAGGATTTATCGTGACTCTGTCTCAACTTTGAAAGCTTTCAAGTGTCATTAGCTTCATAGCATTAGAGGATCAACTTATTTTTTCCAAGAAATAGAGATACTCTTTGGAGAGGTACAGTGTCTATTACTCTGAAAACAGAGGTTTTTTTCTAGACGCAGTAGGCTCTTCAAAGGATAGTGAGTAAACAAAGGATATCCAGATTGCTTCCTATGAACAGTCTTCTGGACATTTTTGTTTTTCTTTTGTTTTTAAAGATTTTATTTATTTATTTGTCAGAGAGAGCAGAAGCTCAAGTAGGGGGAGCAGCAGGCAGAGCAGGCAGAAGGAGAAGCAGGCTCTCCACTGAACAAGGAACTTGATGCAGGGCTTGATCCCAGCACCTCGGGATCATGACCTGAGCTGAAGGCAGACGCTTAACCAACTGAGCCACCCAGGCGCCCCTAGATGTTTTGATGTAGTGAATTAAGGCAGGCCAAGGCTTTGCCAAGCCCTGAAAAGTTCTCAAGGTGGACAGCCACACTTTTGAACCGTCTCTGTGGGTGTCTTGAGTGTTGGGTAGGATGCGCCTTGGGGTGGAATGAGGATGCCATCCTCAGTGATAAAGTCAAAGGCCAAGTCAAAGCCTTTCCTAAAGCTCTGAGTACTGGTTGGTTGGTTTAGATTTTAAAACATTACATGTCTCAAAACACAATCTCTAACCACCATGTAAGCTGCACTGAGCTTAAGTCCACTCATAGCCCATTTTGATTTAGCTATACCAGATATCAGAAGCTTTTTCTCCATAGGGCAAGATAGCAAATGTTTTAGGCATTGTGGGCCATATTGTTTCTATCACAACTACCCGACTCTGCCATTGTTGCAGGAAAACACCCACAGACAACACATAAATAAACGAGCATGACTGTGTTCTAATAAACTTCATTTGCCATAACAGGTGGTGGGCTGGATTTGGCCTCTGGGCCATAGCTTGCCGCCGCCTGATCTATAAGCTTACCCGCTTACTCCTCACTCTGAATTATTTTCAAATAAACCCAATATATCAATATTATTTTATCCACAAATTTCAGGATCACTGAAAGATAAGGATGCTTTTATAATATAATTATATCATAATACTAAAGTTATCTATTAATATTAAATATCTAATGCTCAAATTGTCTCAGCATTTTTTTTTACATTTGGTTTGTTTGAATGAAGAGACATTACAATTGGTTTATATGTCTCTCTCTCTCTCTCTTTTTTTTAAGGTTTTATTTATTTATTTGACACAGAGAGAGATCACAAGTAGGCAGAGAGGCAGGCAGAGAGAGGAGGAAGCAGGCTCCCTGCTGAGCAGAGAGCCCGATGTGGGCCTCGATCCCAGGACCATGAGATCATGACCTGAGCCGAAAGCAGAGGCTTTAACCCACTGAGCCACCCAGGCACCTTCTTTTTTTTTTTTTTTTTTTTTTTAAAAGTTAAATGCATACAGGCATTTTGTCTGAGAAAAATGAAATCAAGTAAAATCAGTAACATGTAATGGACAAAGTAGGACTGTTGTTCATGTGTGAACACTTCAGGCACAGTCAATGGAGGTAGGATAAGGTAAGAGAAACGCAGGGACACAGCAAGCAAACATTAACAGTTATCAACATCAGACCAATTTTGGTTCAAATATTTCCTCCCACAGGGTTTATATGTCTTTTAACTCTATTCTAAATATATTTTTCCCTCCCACCAGGGCTATATTTTGTTTAAGAAACTGGGTCACATGTTCTAAAGAGGTTTCCACAGTTTGAAATTTGGTGACTGCCCCTGAGATGTCATTTAACTTGTTGCTCTGTCTCCTGTAATTCCTATACATTGGTAGTTAGATCACTTCTGTGTTTAGATTGTTTTGTAAGAACACTTCACAGCGGTATTGAATATTTCCATGAGGGTTCGTGTAACATCTGTCTTTCCCTTCTCTTTTCTAAAGATTTTTTTTTTTTATTATTTTTAAGGAATCTCAGGAGTTGGATGCTTAGCAGACTGAGTCATCCAGGTACCCCTAACTTCTAGTTCTTGTGTAGAAAGGCAGGACAAATGTTTAATTTACTACTACTTACCACTTTTCCAAACAATGAGTTTGTTCCCTAGCATCCTCCAAAAGTGACCAATAAGAGTTTTATTTTTATAAAAAATAGTGATTTTAATTTATGGATTTAAACATAGTCAGCATGTTCTTTTGCTGTAACTCTGGTAGTCGTTAACAGCTTCCTTGCTTTCTGTAATGACAAGGAACTTGATGCAGGGCTTGATCCCAGCACCTCGGGATCATGACCTGAGCTGAAGGCAGACGCTTAACCAACTGAGCCACCCAGGCGCCCCTTCCACGCTCATTCTGCAGTTTTTGCCCAGACCTGGAATCAGCCATTTCTCGCAAAGCTCTGATTTCACACTGCGTTCAGAAAAAGACAAAGTCTCTGCAGCGCAGTGGGCGGGTCAGGTGGTGATGACCTGCTCAGGGGAAGCTAAGGTCAGTGACCAGGGGCAGCAGATTTCTCAGATGCACTGGGGAGAAGCTGTGTTTTTGTAGACAGCTTTGCTATAACCTTTCCTGGATATTCCCCTGCACTTCAGCCATTCTACTCAGAATTTCTCAAAACAAAGTACCTCCCATGTCAGCCTAAGGAAAACAATATCCTGAAAAGAATAACCTTTTTTTTTTTTTTTTAGATTTTTAATTTATTTGACTGGGAGAAACACAGCCAGAGAGGGAACATAAGCAGGGGGAGCGAGAGAGAGAGAAGCAGGCTTCCCGATGTGGGGCTCAATCCCGGGTCTCCGGGATCATGACCTGAGCCGAAGGCAGTTGCTTAACCAACTGAGCCACCCAGGTGCCCCGAGAATAACTTTTAAAGCCACATGAACTGAACTCCTTGTGTATGTTCTTCAAGAATCTCAACTTGATTAATGTGGATGATGGTGAGAAAGGATAGAAAGCATGTGACTGAATTCTGAATCTGGCTCAGGAACGCTGCCCGCGAACCAAGACTTCCCTTGACATGGATTCGGAACAGCTCTCGTGTTACTCACCCTGCCAGAGATGCTTCTGGCTTCACTTGCCTTTTATAAACAGGAAATTTGCAAACTGTCGTCAGAATCTTGACTTGTCCAGGCTACTTTACATTTGAGATTAGAAGTAGAACTATCTACACTTTGTTGATTTTGGATAATTCAAAGTTTTAAGGGTATTTTAATACTTTCTCCTTCCTGAAGAGAAAATGACAAGTATTTCAGGTGTTGGCTGGCTCTGAAACCTGTTCTGGCAGTGATTTGCAATGTGCTGTCTGCCCTAATGATTCACTTTTCGTACTTTAACAAGAGTATTTTTGCTTTCGTACACTAATTAAACCTGGACCTAATACAGTACATGCCTTCCTTCATAATAGCTCATTGTTCCTCAGTGGCCCTATTTCATCTCTTATTACAAAATCCACTCTTTGGCAAAAATTTTAATCCGATTAGAAAAGAACAAAAATCAATCATCACTCATAATATCCAGATACAATATTTATGTAAGTATGACTATGCAAAGTTAAAAAGTTCAAAATCTCGGGATGGCTATTTGTTTCCAAAGCTTAAAGGACATTACCTAGTACTTTAATCCAAATTCCATATTCTGATTAATTGCCTGAGAAAGATCATTTCCTTTTACATTTTATGTTTTGTTCTTTTTGTTTTCTTTTCTGCTCACCAGAGTGATGCATACTTTTTGCAAAACGTCAACCATTATAGAAATACATGAGAAGAGGGCGCCAGGGTGGCTCAGTGGGTTAAAGCCTCTGCCTTCAGCTCAGGTCATGATCTCAGGGTCCTGGGATCAAGCCTCCCCCCCACCCCCAATCGGGCTCTCTGCTCAGCAGGGAGCCTGCTTCCTCTTTTCTCTCTGCCTGCCTCTCTGCCTGCTTGTGATCTCTCTCTCTCTCTCTCTGTCAAATAAATAAATAAATAAATAAATAAATAAATAAATAAATAATTCAAATTAAAAAAAAAATGAGAGGAAATTTGCCTAATACCACTCTAAAGAGATAACCACTGATCACAGTTTGGATGAACATTGGAAAAAGTTATTTAAGTTCCAACATATTTGCCAGTATGGTGCCAGATTTAATTTTTCAAGGAAAGGGTCATTTTGGTTTTGAACCACAAGGGGTCACCATAACATTATAGTAAGCCTCTTTTCATTTGATTTCCCTCACCTGTAAACTTTTTCATTTGAAAAATGTCACGTCAAAGTTTAAACAAATGACTTCCAGTTGTTTATGTTTAAAGATTTCTTTTAGACATCTCACCAAGTTCAAGGAGTCCTGCCATGACCTGTCTTTTTATTCCATTCCCCAAGTCATCATTGGTCTTCACAAATACAAGTCCTTTTCTTCTTTCTAGACTACAAATTATTTTTTTATCTTTTCATCTCTTTATCTTGTTTTATCTTGTTTTCAGCATCCCTGGGGGAGGGAGGGGAAGAATATCTCTGTGGGCAAATAGGTTTGAGAAAAGCAATAGATAAGTATATCCCATCTTGGACAAAGTACCTAATAATGTAAAAAGTCTCTGAGAAGTCCTTTGGTGATTAAAGATGGCTAACTTTAAAACAGCATTTTTCGGGGTGCCCAGGTGGCTCACTTGTTGAGCGTTTACCTTCCGCTCAGGTCACGATCCTAGAATGGGGGATCGAGTCCTGTGTCAGGCTCCCTGCTTGGTGGGAGGCCTGCTTCTCCCTCTCTCACTGCTCCTGCTTATGTTTCCTCTCTAGCTGCATTTCCTCTGTCAAATAAATAAATAAATAAAATCTTTTAAAAATAAAACATTTTTCTTTCTTAAATTTTTATCTATTTTGTTTTATTATTACTTTTTCATAACCCAGACACCCTATCGGACCTCCCCACCCCCCAGCAACCCTCAGTTTTTTTCCTGAGATTAAGAGTCTCTTATGGTTTGTCTCCCTCTCCGGTCCCATCTTGTTTCATTTTTTTCCCCTCCCTACCCTCCACAACCTCCCCCCCTACCCTGCCTCTCAAATACTCATATGAGAGAGATCATATGGTAATTGTCTTTCTCTGATTGACTTATTTTGCTCAGCATAATACCCTCCAGTTCCACCCATGTTGTTGCAAATGGCAGAATTTCATTGCTTTTGATGGCTACATAGTATTCCATTGTATATAAACCACATCTTCTTTATCCATTCATCTGTTGATAGACATCTAGGTTCTTTCCATAGTTTGGCTATTGTGGACATGCTGCTATAAACATTTGGGTGCATGTGCCCCTTCGGATCACTACGCTTATATCTTTAGAGCAAATACCCAGTAGTGCAATTGATAGGTTGTAGGGCAGCTCTATTTTCAACTTTTTGAGGAATCTCCATACTATATTCCAGAGTGGTGCCCAGCTTGCATTCCCACCAACAGCGTAGGAGGGTTCCTCTTTCCCCACATCCTTGCCAACATCTGTTGTTTCTTGACTATTTAGCCATTCTGACTGGTGTGTGGTTTTGATTTGTATTTCCCTGATGCTGAGGGATATTGAGCGCTTTTTCTTGTGTCTATTGGCCGTTTGAATGTCTTCTTTGGAAAAATATCTGTTCATGTCTTTGCCCATTTCTTGATTGGATTATTTGTTCTTTGGGTGTTAAGTTTAGGAGTGTTTATTAGATTTTGGATACTAGCCCTTTATCTGATATGTCATTTGCAAATATCTTCTCCTATTCTGTCAGTTGTCTTTTAGTTTTGTTGACTGTTTCTTTTTTTTTTTTTAAGATTTTATTTATTTATTTGACAGAGAGAAACACAGCCAGAGAAGGAACACAAGCAGAGGGACTGAAAGAGGGAGAGCGGGAAGCCCGATGTGGGGCTCGATCCCGGGTCTCCAGGATCATGACCTGAGCCGAAAGCATTGACTGTTTCTTTTGCTGTGCAAAATCTTTTGATCTTGATGAAGTCCCAATAGTTCATTTTTTTCCTTGCTTCCTTTGCCTTTGGTGATGTTTCTAGGAAGAAGTTGCCATAGCTGAGGTTGAAGAGGTTGCTGCCTATGTTCCTCCTCAAGGATTTTGATGGATTTCTGTCTCACATTGAGGTTGTCTGTCCATTTTGAGTCTATTTTTGTGTGTGGTGCAAGGAAATGGTCCAGTTTCATTCTTCTGCATGTGGCTATCCAATTTTCCAACACGATTTGTTGAAAAGACTGTCTTTTTTCTATTGGACATTCTTTCCTTCTTTGTCAAAGATGAGTTGACCGTAAAGTTGAGGGTCCATTTCTTGGCACTCTAATCTTCCATTGATCTATGTTAAAACAACATTTTTCAAGCAATTGGTTGGACAATGACTCACTTTCTTTGGGTAATTCATGTCCTCAACAACCAGAAGTAGTATTCTTTGGAACATTTGGGAAATCCTGATTTATAACATTAATTATTTTTTAGATGTTACAAAGCTCATATTGCACTATTATATAAATAATCTATCTGTAACTTGAAGAAAAATATACACTTTTTTGAATTCATATGTACTTTAAAATATAACAAACTTACAATGTTTTCTTCTCTCCTATAAGTATTTCCTATTTTTAATTTTTTTCTGTCTTGATGGCAGAGATCCCAGGACCTGTATTCCTACAGCTGTAAGCTCATATGGTAATTACTTGAACTAATGATGAAAAATTCACCACTAGGTATAATAAATGACATTATTATGCCAAGAACACTATTTCTATGAGGAAATATGAACCAAGAAAAATATATTATTATAAGTAGAAAGGTCATTATTTTACATTATTATAAGGCTAGAAAAATGTCACAGAAGAAAGATTTATAATCAGAAAAGATTTTATACTAATAAACCTTACAATCAGAACAGGATGGGACCTCATTTGATGTAATGTCACACCAACTGAAGAAATAAGGAGGAATTCATGGTTTTTTGAGCTAATCATTTAATTTTCAGATATTTCTAAGTATTAAAAAATATCCATTTTCTAGTAAAGAAAATTATGCTTTTATAGAACTCCAATACACTAGTTCTATTTCAGTAAGGTAGGTTTTTTTTTTTTTAAAGATTTTATTTATTTGACAGAGAGAAACACAACCAGAGAGGGAACACAAGCAGGAGGCGTGAGAGAGGGAGAAGCAGGCTTCCCGCTGAGCAGGGAGCCCAACTTGGGGCTCGATCCCGGGTCTCCGGGATCATGACCTGAGCCGAAGGCAGTTTGCTCAACCAGCTGAGCCACCCAGGCGCCACCAAGGTAGGTTTTTAAAAAATATTATTTGGCTCACCAAATACTCTTAAAAATTGTTACCTAAAATGGCTTTTAAAAAACATTTGAAATGATTTTTTTTTTTCCTGGAAAAGAAACCTCTTGACGTAAGAGTGCTTCAGATGCCACATGGAATAGAATTATAAAATGTATAGGGAGATGACAGAGAAGTTGAGGATGTAAAAAAACATCCTTCTCATCTTAAAGAAAGAGAAACACAGCTTCAAAAGAGTTGAGGATATTTTTTTTTTTTAAACAACCATGAGAAATCAATAATGGAAGAACTGGGGATAGAACAAAGATATTCTGACTCCAAGTTTATGATTCATTCCACTATTTAAAAGTGATTTATAAACTGTTCATAATATTACATAAATATGAGTTTATTATTCACCTGTCCTTAGAGCTATATTCTAAAATGCTGTTATTCTTCACGGGAGAAAAACCTTCTCTATTCACACCACTAGATGGCAGGTTACTGAACGACACACATACACAGTGGACCTCTTAGAGATCTAGAGTGGTACATAGGGTCATTGAAAAGAGTGGTGAATTGCAATGTCACAAAAGCTAAGAAGTTGTTAAGACTTACGTGAATGGGATTAGCTTGATGAGAGTGAAATCATCCTTTCCCCCCCCTCACTTCCCTGGGAAGCAGTGAGAGCCACTTCCAATGACTCTTGAACCCTGAGATCCAATTTGCTTTGGTGATCTCACATCTATGTGGTGAGTGGAAAATGAGAAGTTTTGATCAAAAGTATTGAGACTAATTACACAGTGCATTTCAGCATCAGAATATTCCCATGGTAGAGACATTTCTGAGCACAGTATAAGGGGTAGAAACAAGAAGGGAACAAAATGAAAAGACTTATAAACAAATATTTAAAATACTTATGTAATAGGGCATCCGACTGGCTCAGTCCCTAGAGCAGGAGACTTGATTTCAGGCTTAGTTAGCACTTACCTAAAAAAAAAAAAATAAATAAAAAATCCTGTGTGGTGAAAAGGATGTTGATAGCACATTCCAGTATCCTCTACAAGGTGGAACTAACAAAGGAATACTTAATTACACTGTAGAGTATGGACATGATAGAATGTTGGTCGGCCATTTATAATTCATCCTTTAGACGGGCACCTGGGTAGCTCAGTCGGTTAAGTGTCTGCCTTGGGTTCAGGTCATGATCCAGGGTCTTGGGATCGAGCCCTGTAGTCAGGGAACCTGATTCTTCCCCTCTTCCCAGCTCCTGCTTTCTATCGTTATCTTATCTCTCTCCAAATTAATAAATAAAATCTTTAAAAATTAGTTAATTAATTAAATCATCCTTTAGATAAATGTATTTTTTTGACCTGTGAAAATAAGGATACTGACAGGCAGAAAAAAATGTTACTTTGCATTATATACACTATGATATTTTTAATAAATAATATGACATAAACATGGAAATGAATGACATTTATCTACATCTATAAGTTAGAGTTGTCCTTCTCCCTCTCTCTCCACTCCTCTCCATCTGCCCCCTCCTCCATCCTGTGGTGGTTAACTCATATCCCCATTGCCCTAGAGGTAAGACATTGGGAGGGGTCTATGAATTAACTGTTTAGATGACCAGTATTGCCATTTATGAGTTATAGCACTAAGTATGGCTGTGAATCTTTTTTGGGGGGGAGGGGGCTGTGAATCTTTGGTTTACATTTTAATGACTTCTAAATTTGAATGTCTAAAATAGTATTTTCAAATTGTGGTTTAGGGGTGCCTGGGTGGCTCAGTAGGTTAAAGCCTCTGCCTTTGGCTCATGATCTCAGGGTCCTGGGATCGAGGCCCGCATTGGGCTCTCTGCTCAGCAGGGAGCCTGCTTCCCCCTCTCTCTGCCTGCCTCTTTGCCTACCTGTGATCTATCTTTCTGTCAAATAAATAAGTAAAATCTTTTTAAAAAATGTGGTTTATAGACCATTTGCATTGGGTTAAAAATGCAGATTCTTGGGCTCTTTCCCAGGCTCAGTGAATCTGAAATTTGGGGAATGGCATTCTGGAACTTACCTTTTAAACTAGCTCCCTGAGTTATTTTTAGGTACATTAAAGTTTTGAGAATGAATGGTAATGACTGGGATCAAGGGTAAGAAAAATATTTGAAGTAGTGAATGCTTTTAAACGCTGTGATTTTATTTATTAGGCTTCTTGTCTGAACCATTTTTCTGGCAAATAGTTATATACTCAACACTTTATTTTATTTTAATTAATTAATTAGTTTATTTTTTTAAAGATTTAATTTATTTAACAGAGAGAAACACAGCCAGAGAGGGAACACAAATGGGGGAGTGGGAGAGGGAGAAGCAGTCTTCCCACCGAGCAGCGAGCCCGATGTGGGGTTGGATCTTGGGAGTCCAGGATCATGACCTGAGCTGAAGGCAGACAATTAATGATTGAGCCACCCAGGTGTCCCTACATTCAAAATTAAAAGACACAAACATATAGGGACAAACCAGTGATGTAATTTTAATAACCTGAGATCCTCCCACCAACCACCCCAGAAATGTACTACTTCATTAAAGCACCAGTATGATTTGGAAATTGAAGTGAATAAACCAAGAAAGAATGCCTTGAAAAACAAACAAAACAGCATTTAGGAACTAAGGCTTCATATAGAGGAGGGATGAAATCCAGATTTAAACATTCTGTCCTAAAACTGAAGACAAACAGCACCTGACTCATTTGGACATTAGAAGGGTTGATAATAGAGTGAAGAAAATTAGTCTGGAAAGCTTTCACAGCTGGTTTCAGCTTGACCACCGGCTCCTCTTGGGGAGAAGGGCTTTGTCCTACATTCTGAGACTAATGTTTGGAGGGAAACTGTGACCTCCAATTTCAATCCACAGCAGGTTTCTCCAAAATGTTGGCATGAAAACATTGCTCACAGACTAAGAGTTGGAGAGAAAAGTATTGCCAAGAACACAGAAGACAGTGTTCTAGGAAGAGAAAGCTATTTCCCTAGAGAGAAAGGCCTGTGTGAGAACTGTATTTGGTACCTGTGGAATTGCCCTGAAACCACAAGTCAATCAGGAACCAAGGTCGTTTGACCTGTTAACTTCTTCTAAAGAGTTTGGTTTGGCTTAAATATTACAGCAAGGAAATCCAGGGCATGTTTCAGTAAATAGTAACAAAACGTTGGTTTATCTAAGTTTGAAATCAGTCTCTCAGCCACTGGTGTTTAAAATATTTATGAAAACTGCGAAAATTTGATGAATACAAGTTTTGATTTTTGTTAAAGTGCTCATCTGAAAATAGCTTGTCTAGATAATTCAAATACTGCTTTCTTTTTGTAAGAATTGTATCGATAGTTGGTATCTGAGACAGCCATGAGAACTGCACCTTGAGAACCTCTTACTTCCAGGGAGGGACAAACAGACTCCCCACTGAGCAGGGATCCCATGTGCGCACCATTCCAGGACCCTGAGATCATGACCTGAGCTGAAGACAGACTGTTAACTGATTGATCTACCTAGGCGCCCCTCAGAATTGCATTCTGATGGGAGGTTAAAGTGATTAAACCTGAAATGTTGGAGTAGACACGCATATTTGTTTCCTAAAGGAAGACTATGGAGCTAGAATCTAGACTGCTGGGATGAAAATTACAAAATGTCCCATTCTGCTGAGATGCCACTGGTAGTCATTTATCCCCTTTGTATTTCCATTCTCCTCTTAAATCTCTTTGATCTTTTTTGAATATTTTATTTCTCTATCTCCTAGCAACTGCACATCTTCCTTTTTGTTTTTTTAAAGATTTTATTTATTTATTTGACAAAGAGAAACACAGCTAGAGAGGGAACACAAGCAGGGGGAATGAGAGAGGGAGAAGCAGGCTTCCTGCTGAGCAGGGAGCTCGATGCGGGGCTCGATCCTGGGTCTCTGGGATCATGACCTGAGCTGAAGGCAGTCCCTTAACCAACTGAGCCACCCATGCGCCCTGCACACCTTCCTCTTGAGGGGTTTTATCTGAAATCACATGTGTTTGTAGTTAACTTAATTTTTTAAATTATTTTGGTAGTTATCTCAGACCTCTGAAAGGTTTATAAAATGAAGTCCCTAGAGAAAGGCAATAGAAGTGAATATAAAGGTCTATTAAGGGTCTGCCTTTAGCTCAGGTCATGATCCTGGGGTTCTAGGATCAAACCCCATGTCAGGCTCCCTGCTCATCAGGGAGAGTCTGCTCCTCTCTCTCCTGCTCCCTCCGCCCTTCCCCCAGTTTGTGCTCACTTTCTCTCTCCTCCCTCTCCCTCTCAAAGAAATAAATAAATAAACAATCTTTTTTAAAAAAGAAGTGAATCACTTACTGTGGCAAAATCAAAGCATTTGATTACAAAGGTATGGTTATAAATATATTTTAAAATGTATAAACATACAGATGTGCATACATTCATATTGATTGAGTCTGATAATACTTTTAATGTCTATTGGCTGCAAACTGAATCAACAAGAATTTATGGAAATCTTTCCTTTATTTCAACAGCTGGATGGACACAGTGGTCTGGGTCCTAAAAAACCTTACAATCTAGTTATGATTAGACTTGACCACATGAAAGATCATAGAAACGCAGCCTTGGAAGAGGTTTGAATATCCATCAAGTCCCATCACGTCGAATATGCTCCTCCCCAACAAGGCCAAGCGCTTGCAAGACTACTTAATTCCGGTGAGAGAAAGAGCCTGCAATTTCATCTCTAGCTATCTCTGACTTTCAAAATTGCTCTTTATAATGAAGTTTCCTTTCCCTCTCTGGTCTGAGTTCTACCTCGAGGAAGCCAGTGCTCAAGATGCCCCCCTCAACTGCCCCCTCACCCCCCCACCCCCCCGTAGTCACAGCCTTGCACGGCTCCTGCCCACTTGGGAACAGAGTTGCTGTGTGACCACGAACAGATGGCAAAGTGATGGGATGTCACTTATGAGATGGAATTATACAAGCCTGCAGCTTCTGTTTAGAGGACTTTCTTCCTTCTTCACTCGTGCATGCTCACTTGTTCCCTTTCCCTGTTGTGGGGGAAGCTGCCTGCTGTGTGGAGAGGACATTCAGGCAACCTGTGGAGAAGCAGGTGTGATGAGGCTGTTTTTCCAACAACCAGCAGGGAGCTGGGACCTGCTACTAGTTACAGACATAAAATTGGAAGGGCATTCAGGCTCAGTCTAGCCATGAGACGCCTGCAAGCCTCATTAGACAGCCTGACGGCAACTTCCTGAGACCCGAGCCAGACACACCCAGCTAGGGTGCACGCCTCCATCTTCAGAACTGGGAAAAAAACACATGCTTGTTGTCTGAAAGCTGCTAAATTTGAGGGAAATTTATTACATCATAATACATAACTAATATCCTTTGAAGTCACTTACTTATATTTGTTTTTAATGTAACATACAGTAATTATATATAATTATATAGAATATATAACAAAAATGCTACTTATGAGTATCTGTACTCTTCCAGGTACTGTTTTAAGTGTTTTACATGAGTTAAGTCATTCACAACAACCCTATGATATTTCTATTTTTATTATTTCAGGTTCCTACATGAGAAAAATTATGGGGATGCCCAGAAAGTTAAGTAACCTTCCTAAGGTCATAGACCTGATAGAGAATGTCACTGGGACTTAACATGGGAGTTCTATTTTCTGAGCCAAGCGCTCAGGAGGTCACACCAAGCTGTAGGCTGGGGCTTTAGCCATCTCAAGGCTCAGTGGGGGTTGTTCCCAAGTTCAGTCAGTTGGTTGTCAGCAGGCCTAATTCCTTACTGTTTATTAGCCAGAAGCTTTCTTCCTCGACACAGGAATTTATCTTATTAGTGAGTTTAAAAATGAGATAACACATATAGATATGTTATAGATAACACATAACACATATAGATAACACTTTTTTCCACCCATCAACATATTGTAAATATTTTTCGATGTAACTAAACATTTCTAACCATCATTTTTTAAAGGCTTTGGATTCAAATCGCCACCTTGAAAAGACAGAATTTCTTTAGGTGCATCAGCTAAAATAGTGAAATACTTTCCCACTTTAATTGATACACTAAAACAAGGAAACTTCATTCACCATGATGGCTGTCCACTTCTTTGGTTCGCTACTATAAAAAAAGTGAAATTTGTGTTTTTATTTGACAGCACTGCTCTTACCTACGGTATAGTACTATATTTACTAATAATTTGTCTTCTTTTTTGTAATTATAAGATAAAGAATGTTTAAAACTTGAAATTCTACAAAAGCTAAGTACTCTTTATTTAGTGCCCAATGCTGACATATGCAAGTTAACATGAATAATTCATTACTGTAGTGAAGGAAAAATACTTTCAGTCATTGAAAATTTCTTTCTGACTTGTCCGATTATGGTCTTTTTTGTGTGTGTGTGTGTGTCTTCTTCTTCTTCCTTTTTTGGTAAGGTGTGGTGAGAGTGAGAAATAGTCTGCCAGGGGAAGCAGAAATCTCCTGTCTCTGACTTTCACACAAAGGCATCCTACTTAGAGACTCTTGTATTATTTGTTCATGGGAACAAAGCTCCTGAACAGCATTGCGCTCTTGCTTGCATGCGGTCCATTCCTGGGTATGTGAAATTGGCTTAAAAGAGCCCCATGCCAGTTGTCATTACAAACACAAATCCTACTTCTTGGGAAAAAGGATGTCAATCAGAGGAATACTTTCAAACTGATGTTTCCTGCAGATCACTTTAGGGAAAATGGATCCCAGCAGGAGGGCTCTAAAGAGAAGGAAGACTAGAAAAATAACCACAACCAAATTGCAGCTATTCCAGGAGGATCTAATTCTAATGAAATAAATTCTTCATGCTGTTTATTTTATTTTTTAAAAAAAGATTTTATTTATTTATTTGACAGAGAGAGACAGTGAGAGGTAAAACAAGCAGGGGGAGAGGGAGAAGCAGGGAGCCCGATGTGGGGCTCGATCCCGGGATCCAGAATCATGACCTGAGCCGAGGGCAGACGCCTAACGACTGAGCCACCCAGGTGCCCCTTATCTGTTTAAAATGTCTTTTGGTTATATGTATATGTTGGTTATCTGTGTATATTTTTGGTTATATATATATTTTGGTTGTCTATATATATTTTGGTTACATACCTATGTTATTTTTAAAATTTGGGAGGGCATAGAATTGTAGGGCTTCCCAGTGTTTCGCTCCTTGTGATATCCCTAATTTCTTGTTTTGCTCTCCTTTACTGAAGTGTCTTGAAGATTGACAACAGACTAGAATACAAAATGTTTAAATTTTTTTTCATGTTTTCCACCCATCTTGCTCATGTCAGAGTTAAATGAATTCTGTCTAAATGATAATCTGAGTCTTTGATGGGTTTTGATTTGACCTAATTCCTTACGTGCTCTCAGTGGAACACTCTTTAAGAGCTGGATTATAACTGTATAGCACTCACAGGTCAGTTACATAAATCTATTTATGAAGTATAAGAGTGCTATTTTAGGAAGTTGCTATGGGTTCAGAATCTGTATTGCCCAGAATGGTTTTTAGGATTTATCCTCATTTTTTAGGACTTAACTTCTAACTCTGATTAAAAAAACAAAACAAAACAAAACAAAAAACTGGTTATAGGATTGAACCTGGCATAGAATGATTGGAACAATATTACATATGGTTATGAATGTGTGGCTGACTGTTTCATAAGAATTTGTGACTTTTGGGCAATAAGTGGAAGTTGAGAATGAGGTAAGGTTTTTTCCTTTGGAAGCTGGAGGTTGAATTCATTTAATACTCTTCAGAAAACACCACTGGAATCAAGTTTAGCCCAGAACCAGATGCTAAGCACCATTTCCATGTATTCAGCTGATTGGAGTGTTATAGGAAGCCACTCGTAGGCACAAAACACTTGATGTAAAAATAAAAATTCATTTAAAACTGGTCTGAGGGGTGCCTGGTTGGCTCAGTTGGTTAAGCGACTGCCTTCGGCTCAGGTCATGATCCCGGGGACCCGGGATTGAGCCCCACATCAGGCTCCCTGCTTGGCGGGAAGCCTGCTTCTCCCTCTCTCACTCCCCCTGCTTGTCTTCCCTCTCTGCCTGTGTTTCTCTCTGTCAAATAAATAAAATCTTTAAAAGAAAAAACAAAACAAAACAAAAAAAAACAAAACTGGTCTGAAGTCTAAAGCTCATTTTAACAATTTTATTACTTCAACTAAGATAAAATATATAATTTAAATAACTGCAAATAGTCAATTAATGTATAAATGTGTCACAAGCAGTGTTTGAGAGGTCTCCCAAATAATGCAGCAAAAATGTACGATAAAGAGAAATAAACATAGGAGATTGCATAGTAGGGTGTTACTCAACATGTTACTTTAGCTATCACCCTTTCTTGAGGGTCACTTAGGCTAAAAACATGCTTATGACGTGACTTTAACATTTCAACATTTCAAAACTCGGTGAAAGCTTTAAAAGTAGCAGTTTTGAATGTATTAAGCAGTTACTTTTTTCTCCAGGCACAAGATTTATTTTACCAATAACACTTCCAGTTAATAGTTGGTGCTTTCCCAAAAGAAAGCTCATCAATGGTTTCTATTACTGTTTTCATTTTAAATAGGCTTTAAAATCAGAGACTGTATTTGCCAATTTTCAAGGAATGCGTCTCAGGCTTAGTAAGAGGCTCTTGACAAAGCTTTTCCTGCTTTGCGGTCAGCTGCTGCCAGGACACCAGAGCTCTGTGCAGCCTGGAGGACCCGGACACACCGGAGGGCTGCCTCCTAACTACTGGATTCCTTCCCTGCTGCCCAGGTTCAGGATTTAGAGCCCATGTGTCCTAGCTGCTGGGCCATATGTATCCAAATGACCCATAGGCTAGGGCCCTCTGAGTAACAAAAGCATTATTCTTTGAGCAGCACCTTGACATTTTACTTCTGTCCTTTTATTCCCCTCTCCTTTTTCTCTTTTACATTTTGCTTTATATTGTTTACTCTGTGAATTATTTCAAAAGCTCCAGACACCAGCACCAGCTTAAAACTTGTCTTCTCTCTTGGTTTCCTAGTACTCAGAAGATTCTCAGGGTTCTTTCTCAAGAAGAGTTCATTATTTGGTAGTTCAGATCCCTTTGCACGATAGGCTCATTTTTCTCTCGGTGACCCTGAAGTCATATTTCAAATTTTCCTTCAAAATACAGTTCTTCTGGACAAATCCATGACTAACTGGTTCATCAGAGATAGTATGTTAAATCAAACTAAAAATCAAACACATTTATAAAGGAAATGACACAACCGAAAGAACACCATCCTGGACGTTTGGAGACTGGACTCCAGTTTTGGTTCTACAACTTGCTAGGGGTGCCTGATCTTGATTTGCTTGGTCTTGGCTGGATTTCACTTTCCACACATCATTTACTTAAAATTTAGCAATGTAAATTATATACAATCAATATATTGATATCTAAGCAATAAAATACCATTTATCAAAAAGAAATATTTACCAAACATATAAAATATGCATATCCATACATATAGGGATGACTATGAATGCAAAGATGAAATATATAAAACATAAGATTATAAATAGTATAATTATAATTAATAATATAATTATTACACATTCTATGATAAGATTACACAATCTCTACATAATAGGGAGATTAAATAATTTTCTTATTATTTTTACATATTTTATTCTTGTATTTGCACAGTGTGTTGGGCTGGGCTGTAGACATCTGGTTTTCTCCCAGTCTTTCTATTTTAGATGAATCATCCAGAGGGAAGGCTCTTCCAGCTGTAGGAGAGTTAGGGAAGTACCGGAAATGATGAGTGTGTTTAATTAATGCAATAGAGTACAGTAATATTACATATGTCCAATATTATAAGTTCTTCGAGTTTAAGACATATACATTTAATGTTCCTTTTATCTAGATATGAGCTCAGCCTTGGAGACATAAAGATCCTTTATGATAGGATGATGAAGGAGATATGATATGAAGGAGCTCTCCTTCATTGGCTCATACAATTTTTTATGTTCACATCTTCAGATGAGAAAACTAAGGCCCAGAGAATTAAGCCGAAGCAGGAGAGGCTTCTTTTTCGTTGTCCGTTTTGCTTTTGCCCTGTCTAACTCTATGCGTAGCTAAGTGGTCAGTGACCTTCCAGGTGGCCTCACGGCAGAGGGACTCTTTGAAACTTGTTTTCCTAACAAAGCCCCACAGTGGGGTTTCTTTCCAAGCCGGCCCAGAGGGCGGACCCATCTGTCCCGTGCCCCCCCTCCCACCGGTCCCTACCGCTCCGGAGATAAACGCGCAGCCCCACCTAGAGCTCCCCAGGTCCCTCTCCAGAGCGCAGGAGGCATGGGCTGCGGTGTGAGCACCAAGGTGGTCCCAGGGTCGCCTGTGCTGACCCGGGGCAAGCAGGAGGGTCAAAGCCAGGGCAACTCCAGAGGCGTAGTACCCGGGCCCGAGGCGGTGTCCGAGGCAGCTCAGAGGATGCAGGTAGCCCGCTTCCGCGCCAGGTTCGACCCCCGTGTTCTTGCCAGGTAAATTGCCAGGTGAAGCAGTGGCAGAGGGGCTGGCCTGGGACTGGGTTGAGGAAGATAAACCAAGCACCCATCAGGATGACCTTAACGTTTCCCCCAGCTTGATTAAACCTTAGACAACCTTTTTTTTTTTTTTTCCAGATGACAGGCTCCTGCTGTCTCTAAATTCTTTCTCTGCCTCTTTGAGATGGAAGTCTTCCAGGACTCAGGAATGTCTTTCTCATGGACTGGGACTGGGGCGCCATCCCTTTGAAATGTAATCAGGAGGCCACTTCCTCCCAGTCTCTGTGGGAAGGCCGGAGCCCAACTTCCCTAAGCACCAATTAGCAAACACAGGTGGCATAGAACAATTCCACAATCCCCCCCCCCCCCCCCAGGACTTTTCTACTAGCTGGCCCAGTGCTGAAAACTCCCTTTTGTTTCAACAGAGTTGTAGTCAGTTGCTCTCCCTTACTGCAATAGTTTTGACTCCACTAATAGTCAAATTGTAATAATCTGGAATAAAATTTTCACAGTTTTTAACAAGTGTTGGGAAAATTCTCTTTGAGCAGGGAGGTCAGAAGATTGGGAAAATTCCAGGCTGAAATTAGAGGAGGGACAGGAGCAAGGAAAGGGAGGGAATCCCTGACCTCAGAGTTGGAGAAGGAGGAGGGCTTCTGAACCCCTAGAGGGCTGATGGGGACCTTGCCATAGACAAGCAAGGGCTGGCTCCAAACAGGTCTGTTTGTGAAGGATTTTTACCACATTCTGGAAAATGAGATCATAAATCATGGAATAGAAATAAGTCTTTGAATCAGCCAGGCTTGAGATCCAGTCTTCTGTCTTTTATCATGTGTGATTGAGAATGTTTCTTAGCCTTTCTCCTTCCCTGGTTTTTGCCTCAATAAAGTGGGAATAATAATACTATTTACCTCATACAAATGTTGTGAGGATAATTAAGATATATGCAAATTGTGGTACATGGTGCATGACACAAGTCTGTTTTAAGATATTAATGCAGTATTTGTATTGTCTTCTTAAGGCACACGTGAGACATAGCCAACTCCTTGTAAGAAAGGAGCAAGGATGACAGGTTGGTTGGACCTGAAAAATAACTTCCTCAGAACATACTGTGTTGGACATAAAGAGGGAGGAAATCATGAAATCCTCTTCCACTCTGCAGGGTTTGGTGGGACACAGTGGTGGGTGGCTCATTTGGCTTCTCAGGGACATTTCTAGCCCTCAAATTATATGCTTACTTTATTGCAGTGCTGTGAAGAGGGTCTATGAGGAGCTTCTTCTTAGCCTACTTGGGAACTTCTATTACACGGAAACCTCTTGGATTAGTCCAGTAGCTGCTAAGTTTAGAGACAAGGTTGACTGATCCAACTGAACTTGAATCAGAGTGGACATGGGATCTTATCATAACTGAGTTGGTTAGGTTTAGGCGTCTCTGTTCTGGTCATCCATAGCCAGAGAAAAGAGGCTGCTGTGGTCCAGTCTTACCTACTCTCATAACCTCGATCTGCAGGGTGGTCCCAATCCTTTAGAGTGTGAAGGGGTCATAGAGGTGGAAGGTTACAACATTGTAAGGGCCCTACTGACTAACTCAAATCTCTTTACTTGATGAGGAGTTAAGCCCCAAAAGATAATGTGACTTGTCCAAGTTTGTGGCAGAATTGAGTCTAGAATAGCGTTGTCTTTCTTCTCTATTGTGATTCCACTTATAACTCCTGCAGAATAGAGACAATAGAATTTAAATCTGACTATATGCGCTTTCTCAATTGCTCTATTAAATAGGTTGTGATATTACTATTGTTTCTGGGTTTCATTTTTTAATACATGTTCAAAAAATTCCCAGTTTGTAACAGCTGAAATTAGAGAAATAATTTCAATTTCAAGGATGATGTAAAATTGTAAAATTGCACCACCTCTAAAATTAACGTTGAGGCTGCTCTGTTGGGTGGTGGGTAGAGTGGAGGACAGGAAGGGGAAGGAATGGAATAGCCTTATAAATACTTTCTCCAATGCTTGATTCGATCCTTAATGTTTTCAAAATATACGTGATCATTTGGAAATAATATGTATTCAGCAAATGATTCTTTCATTCAGCATTTATTGCTGTACCCTCTGTGCCAGGCGCTGCAGAAGATATAGCCACTCAAATCATAAAAATAGTCACTGTCCATGGCCATCGCAGGCAAGGCTGCAGTTCCAGGAATTTGTTATGGGACATTGGTTATTCAATCTAAAAGCATTTATTTCCACTCTACATTTTGACTTAAAGCCTACTGTTTCCTTCACTGTCAAATTACCAGCATTTTCCCCCAAGTATTTAGTATATGAAGTATCTGTACTAGCAGTATTGAATAATTTAAACAAAAGAGTGTAGTTCCTCAGAGATGGTAATCCATCTGATATCTGATGATTAATTCCATGAACAAATGAATTTGCCTGCAGTTTTGAAGGCATAGTGATAAATTAGTATTTGCAAAGTGCTTTCATCCCCCATTAAAGGTAAATGTAAATTTTGGTTGGTCTGCAAAGCAATAGAATTTGAAATGTCTGTGATTATCTTCAAAATCAACCTGAAAGTGCATGTGAATAAAAAAGCAAAGTTGGAAAGAGAAGAGGCGACAGAATCTATTTAAGATGAGTAAATTGCTATGTGTTTTGATAAAGTAATTGGCCAGAAAATTAAATGCACTGCAAAGAACAGAGCTGTTTTCTGTAAGCTGTTACAGCCAAATGCCATTTTGATTCAGGAAGCACAGGAATATAAGGAACAGATAGGTAGGGAGAAAAATCACTGGAAGAATAAACTCAGCAAAAAGAAGTAAGGCTATTTACAGCACAGACTGATATTTGCATTTGAATCTCTGTTACTGAGCTTGTGACTGAAGCTTCACCTTTCCCTACATACTCCCAGAGCATGTTCAGTTCGCTGGCCTCCTTTCCTGGGAGAGAAGTTTTAATAAAGTGGAAGAGCAGCAAATTACAATAAAAGTAAGGTGACCTGGGTTCTTATCCTTACTGTAGAATTTAAACAACCAATCTGCTAACCTGATCTTGAAATTTCTTCATTTGTAAAATGAGGGGTTGGAGTAAGTCGTTCTCTAATATTCTTTACAGTTGTAAAATCATGATTCGAAGGGAAGTCAAAAGATTGAGTACTTTCTCAACATTTCTTAAATAAAGGGTCAAATTTGATAGAATTCTCAAATTGACATAGATGTTTACACAGGTAGTTCAAGTTTAAGATCACCAGCCTTTGAAATTGTAGCTGACCTCCTGGCCTTTCCCAGGGAGAGAGAGAGAGAGAGAGAGAGAGAGAGAGAGAGAGAGAGAGAATAACTTTATGCATTAACATATATCCCATGTTAAAATTCTTTTTCTTGTGTAGAAATTTCAAGTGCAGGGGGTTAGCTGGGAGGAAACTGGGGCTGTATTACTGTCCCCACCAGATGTGTTTGCTTTATCAGTGCTCTTCTCTCAAGGTGTTATAGTGGACTCACTAGGAGAAACACCTTTCAAGGGGTTGGATTTAATTCTTATTCATTTCTTTTTTTCTTTTTTTTTTTTTTAAGATTTTATTTATTTGACAGATAGAAACACAGCTAGAGAGGGAACACAAGCAGAGGGA